>JASANE010030773.1:0-34590 GCA_030248225.1 Trileptium ribeirensis | reverse complement strand
AAATGCTTTCTGAAAATCAATATAAATACAATCAACTGAGCCACCTTGGTCCAACCAATGGCACCAATTATTATAGCTTGCAAGAAGCTGCGTAACTGTTGATTTCTTACGCATGAATCCGCGTTGGGCGCTGCTAATACAATTATTCCAATGTAAGTGATTTAACAAAGAGTCACAAACAATCCTCTCCATAACTTTAACGATTTGGGAAGTCAAAGACACAGGCCTGTAATTACTAGGCAGGCTGCTATCGCCTTTTTTGTAAATAGGAGTGATATCGGGAACTTTCCAAATAAATGGTAAAGTGGCACTGCGCATTGACTCGTTGAATAGAATAGAGAGTGGCAGTGCTAAAACATGTTTTGTTTCGTTAAGAAAAATTTGGGGAAGATTGTCGGGAGAGTGGCTGTTTTTCCTAGGTAGAGAATGCAGATAATGATAAATGCAATCAGGATAGAATGTTATATTATCAAACATAGAACTACAAAACTGAGTATACAAAGAAGGTAACGTACCATTATCCCGCGAAAAGAATGAACTGAAACAATCACCTAAAATTTTACACTTCTCATGGTCGTCTGTTACAAGTTCATTCGACAAATTTTGTAGTACACTAATATCCAGTCTTGCTATTACAGCGCGTGTTAACGTAGGCGAAAAGTTTATTTCTATTTGACGAACTCAACACAGTTTCCTCTGACTGTTCCTTAAACGTTTTAATTCCACTATCACACAATGAAGCCACTTCTTTATATTTAGCATATCCTTTCAGTTGTCTACGATTTTTCCATAATCTGCGTTTTTTAGCAAGAAGCTTTTTAATAAACAGCGGGTATGAATGCTTAGCAGTTAAAGAAAGATATTTTTTGGGCACATAAAGATCACACGCATGCATACAAATATTATGAAAAACTTCCCACATATTATTGACATCAGAGCATGAATACAACAAACTATGCCAATCGCGATCCAAAAATAAACAAATATTAACGAAATCAGCTTTACTGAAATCATAGAAGACACGAACTTCGTTGCTATTGCAATGACCTAGTATATTGAATATTATTGCACAGTGATCAGATGTGGAAAAAGGTTCTATTACTCTAACACTGTTAACATGTAGTTCAGAAGTAGTGAAAATCAAATCTAAAAAGCTTCCTTCACGCGTAGGAGAATCGACTAATTGAGTAAGACTACACTCAAGAATGCAAGATAAAAATGTTTCATACGCAGGTGTCCTCGGTGAGTGTAGTGAATTCCAATCGATCAGAGGTAAATTGAAATCACCAGTAATAGTAACTGGGAACGAAATATCACATAATGTGCGAATACATTCGAATAAACCATTAGTGTATGAAAATAAGCTGTTTGGTGCTCTATATGCACATACAATACGGTGCTTACTAGGTGTAAAAACATCTACAGCAACAATTTCAATATCATTAAATTCGGTTGAAAGAACGACCGGACAAAAATTAAAACACTTTTTAACAAAAATGGCAACACCACCTCCTCTAGCTACCAGTCGGTCATTGCGAATTACAGAGTAGTTACGTTCAACAATGAGTTTGGGACATTCTCATTTAACCAAGTTCCAGTAACATTAACGATGTCAAAGTCATTTATCGGGGGGTGGTGGGGGGGGTGGGGGGGTGGGTGGGGGGGGGTGTGTGGTGTTGGGGTGGGTGTGATGTGGTGTGGTGTGGTTTTTGTGGTTTGGTGCGGTTGTGGATATTGTTGATTTGTGGGTGGTTTTTTGTTTTTTATTTTGGGTTTGGTTGGTGCGTTGGTGTGTGGGGGTGGTGTTTTTTTATATTATTTTTTTATTAATTCTAATCTGGATTGTTAGAATTTGTGGAGTGTGGCTAATTTGGTGTATATGGAGTTAGTGTTGGTATAAAATTGGGTTTCTGTGTTTGTGAATTGTGTTTTGAGTGTACTAAGTAATAAAGAGTAAGGAATAAATGGTGCTGTGTGTGCTTTGTTGCTGTTTGTATGATTCGATGTATTGTATGTGGGTGGTAGATGGCGTGGAGATTAAGAATAGGTTTTGCTGGCGTGTTGGTTTGGTATGTAATATATACTAGTATGTGTTGTTTTTTGTGAGAGTTTGGCGTGGAATTGTATGGTGAATGGGTATATTTTTGGTGGTAGAGTGATCCGTTTTTGTTTTGTTTTTTCACGCTTGCAGTCATGGCGGGCTGAAGTTAGCTTGGTTTTTTTTTGGTTGATTGTCTAGTGTTGAGGTACGGTGGTAGCTGAGAATTTTGTAGTGGAGTGGAGGGAGCTGCGTTAGCGTAGCCGGAAGCGCATATATGGTTTTGCTCGCGTTTTATTGGCTGAGGGATGTGTATGTGGGGGATCATGTTTTGGTGGTTTGTGGAGTGTTTTGTTTGTGTGTGATAAGGGATTTGTGTGTTGTGTTGGTTGGTGTTTCGTTCGTGTGCTATTACCTGTTTTTTTTTATGTTAGTATAGTGTTCTAAGCGTGGGTTAAGAATTTATATTGTGTGGTGTTCTGGTGTCGCGTCTTGTTCTCGTGTCTATTTGCGTCGTTTCGGTGGTGTTGTTATTTTCTTTTTGTTGGGGGTGGGGGGGGTGGTGTGGTTGTTTTTTTTATTGGGGGGGAGGGTTGGGTTGGGGGGGGGTTGTGTGGGGGTCTTGCTTGGGTGCGGTGCGGTGGCGGGGGGGGCGTTTTGTTTAAGGGTGCTGGTGGGCTATCTTTTTTGAGTATGTTTTGTGGGCCGAAGTAGACAGATATGCTTTAAATGATTCCAGTTTATTCAGTAAACTACGAACATTTAGTAAGACACAGCTAATAACTGATTGACTACGACAGTTTGCTCCCCTCCTCAGTTTTCCGACTGAGTAGAGAGAGGAGGTGGTGACCAATCTTTATCAAGTGTTCCACCAAGTAATCGGCCGTCGGCAGAAGTAGTCTGACAGTTTATATATCTTACAAGTTTGTCATTGACCACAACATATTGAATTTTAGATTCTTTCCTACCTTTAGCGGCGTTGAGTACGTCGCGTTGTTTTCGCAATTTGCTGAGTGCCATACGCTAATCCTGCGACATTGATCTACGAATGAAAACATTTTTATATTGTGACATTGAGTTCAGTTTCTTCGATTCATGGAGAATTGACCTTGCTACCATTGATGCGGGGAATTCGATTTTCAGTAGACGAGGCTTGGGCGGTGCATCATTTGTTTGATCAGGAAGTCGTCCCATGCGAAAGAAATTTGTTATTGTTGCAGATTTGTCTAAAGCCCGGCATACGTTGAGTGCATCTTCATGGTGAGACACATTTTCAGGCAACCCGGCGACGACTATACACCTTCTTATTGCATCTTCCTCGGCAACTGTACGAAGTTCGGTTCGAACGATCCTTGCAGTTGTTGAGCTTCCCTTTGCAGCAACCTTGGTATACGATGGCGGAGAGTTGGCGTTGTCATCACTATCGCTGGCAGAGGAATTATCTTGGTTGATTAAGCATTTAATTGTTTCAGTCAATGTATCGAATTTAGATTCGAGAGAATTGAGGCTGTTTGTTGTAGCTGATTCAAAGCCTGGGGAGGGTGCAGCATCAGCATTGCAATCACATGTAGTACACTGATAATGAATGCAGTTATTGTCCCTTACGAAACAATATTGTTCGAATGTCCAGTTAAGGCATATAATATGGCACCAGGCTTGGCATTTTTCACATTGAACAGGCCGTTGATCATTTGTTACAGGCAAATTACAGCTGGTACAAGGGGATGATGGCGGTTGATCGGGCATTATGGAGGATTCTTTATTAGATGACAGTTTTTTACGACGAGAGTTGGGCATTATTAATTTGTTAATTTATTGTCAGTTATGTGCAATATTTACCAATGTTAGCTATGTAATTATCAAAATCCCATTTTCGAAAGCTTGAAATCTGAATGCAATTGGAGGGAACAAAAATCAACTTTCGCCAGTGCCGACATATTAAGATGAAATCACAACCAGACTGAAAATAAAACTAAAATCAATAACAAGTTCAACATAGCTAATACCCCAAACTGAAGCAGTTTATGCAAATTAGGTAAGTAAACAAAAACAGAACTAGTAGTTTTGGATTTTAGAAAACTTAAATTTGGGAGAAACATATAATAAAAAAATTTGTGAAAAATGAAATTTAAATTAAAATTTTATAAAATTTAGGACTCAGGGACTAGAGTTGCAAAAGTTAAAAATTAATACCCGGACCCGGACCCGGAATTTTTGGAAAGAAATACCCGGACCCGGACCCGGAATTTTTGGAAAGAAATACCCGGACCCGGAATTTTTGGAAAGAAATACCCGGACCCGGAATTTTTGGAAAGAAATACCCGGACCCGGACCCGGAATTTGTTGGAGGCAAATACCCGGACCCGGAATTTTGAAACAAAAATACCCGGAATACCCAGAAGTTGACGAGAGAATAAAAATTGTAAGGGGGTAAAATAGCCAGGGCCATAATGTCGAAACAATGGAGAAGATGCGCACCTACTAGAGGCGAGAATACTGAAATTCCTAGGCTCGCTTCTAAAATAGAAATATACTCGCTTGTTTACATATCTTTGCAAGGCGTTAACAACGTACGAACTGTCACAAGGTTTTTCAGTCTCGGTTTCTAAACCATGCGTTGTTACTCTCGTGCTATACGTCGTATATATAGTACTTAGGTACAAAACATTCGGAGTCGATTGCCAGCCCTAACCACCTTATTTTTGACCTTAGCTTTTTGCACAAAAGAACGCAATTATTGCTACACGCTAACGAACGCGATCAGGTATAAACGCAATATCAAGAAACGAATGCTGTTTCATTTCAACGCTTTACATGATCCAACGCCCTTGCTCAATGCGTATATATGGCAACAGCAACACTGTTGAACTTTGGTCCGGGTATTTTTACAGTTCCCGGACCCGGAATTTTCTTTGGAAGAATACCCGGACCCGGAATTTGTTGGAGGTAAATACCCGGACCCGGACCCGGATTTTTCTTCGAAAAATACCCGGAATACCCGGAATACCCGGACCCGGACCCGGCTGCAACTCTATCAGGGACCCTTGATACCAACTAAACACTATATAGTTTGAATATACCAGGCCATTTGATACCTAGCTATGCCATTACAAAGCCACTAAACACTAATAAAACAGTACGTTGCTTGCTTAGCTGGCTTATAATTTAGTTTCGTGATGATTAGGATGTTCCCGAAATGCGATAGAATTGCCTAGTAAGGCGTTGTATAGCCCGAAGATGTTGTTGGTAACCTAACTACACTCTCCTCTACTTGCATTCGTACCTCTATCAAACAAATTTCTGATAAGTCAAAAATCCATAAATGCGACGCTATAATATAAAACTATCGATAAAGATACTAGAAACCGGAAAACTGTACCAACAAACACACGAACTGAACGCAAAGGCAGTGAACAAAGCAACAAATAATCTTCGCCAAAATATTTCATGGAAAAAGAGAAAATTTATTTTTAATAAAGTCTAGATGATAACACTGGAAATTTCATCAACAAATAACGACAAAGTTTATGATATTTTCTAAGTATTTAAAATTAATATTACCAAAGATTAGTTGCCAGAATAGGCGCAGATACCATGTATCCCACAAAACCTAGCAATCGGGAACTTAGACCTTTGGGATAGGTATCTTATGGACAAAACCGCATGTTAAATATTCCCCTAAACATCTCGCACCACCCTCCCTCCACATTTCACAAACATCAGAAGAACCCTGCACCACTGATTATCAGTATATTATTAAAGTACTAACAATAAATAAGTTAGGAAAAGGTTGCTTAAACAGAAGAAAATAAATAAAAAGTTAAAGCTTTGGGGTTTGAAAGTTTTGACTGTTGGAAGGTATATTTTTAAAGAGGCCAGGTAATTTTATTGGAAAATGAAACAGAATTTAACATTAAATAAGAAAGATATAATCAAATTTATAAAGGTTGAATCAACAAAATATTGAATTTGAAAGGATTTACAAAAGAAGTTTGGTATTTGTAAAATTTGGGGTTTTAAGAAAGTTTAAGTTAATAATTTAAAAGCACTCTTTTAAAGAACTAGATTATGCTAACAATCTATTGATTCAACAGAACCCAGAAGTCATCAGTTCTAAGCCTGTCCAAAACGACATAGCTTTGCCATCGGTGAAAAAGAACAATTTTGTGTACTAGGTCCAGTTCTGGCCCTAAGGGATCCCAACAGCACGACCATTTTTCTTGATGTGGTGCCCGGACAACCCCGACTTCCACGACTGCCCCGTAAACTGCTAGCTGACCTAAGGGAATCGCTTAGCTTAGCGACCTACCGGAGGGTTTACCAGGGTGTTCGGCCTGGCCCCTATGCTGGCCCACATATGTAGTAGTATGAGGGTCCCCTGCGGAGGGTCAACCCCCAACCTGCTCACAGGTATTAAGGCCGACCCGCCTTTCCCTCATTCTATTCACTATCCAAATTAAATGGAAGTTTCTTCACCTTGTACCCGGGTACGTGAACCCGAGTTCTACGGTATATTTCATTGGCCTAGTGAGAACCCTTTGTTTAAACGATAACTTTCTGGAGCACCTGCGTACTGATCCCAGGGCCCTTATGCAACTCCAATAGGTTTACCGAAACGGAGGGCCGAAGCTTGATCATGAGTCTTCATAGGAATCTCATAAATTGCCTATCCAAACAAAACAGCATATTAGACGGTGCTGAGACCATTTGCCAGGTGCATTAGGGAGTTTCGCTAGGAGTTGCTAGAATTGTTTTATCGTTTTGACCTGCTTTAAATATTGCCTTCGGGTTTGATCATTAGAAATGAAAACTATAATGAAATGAAAATTATTGCCTCAACATGAACGGAACACTCTAACACTTTTCTGCCAGTTGCATCGTGATATCCGCCGTAGATCCTGTGCGGGCTCCTGCGTATGCTTTTAGGTCAAAAGTAAACCCGTGCTTCGTGCAAAGCTTGAACACCTTGATGCCATATTTATGTGCCTTGCCTTGGACGTATTGCCGAAAACATAACCGTCCACGCCAAGCTATTATGCTTTCATCGATAACGAAGCAACGATCAGGCCAATATACTGAATTTAGAGCACAGCCAGTTTACTAACGGCTGAATCTTGGCGATTCTGCTTTTTTGAGCGTTATTATCGTTAAAATGTAGATATCGCAGAATATTTTCGAAGCGAAACCTGGACATAAATTCACTTACACATGAATTTTTGTATAGAAAGCTTTTCGACCTGTAGGCTTTCAGCGACGAAAGTTGCACGATGCCTGTGTAGACTGCATTCCGACAAACGTTTTCATCTCTCGTGGAGTAACGTCATGCTACCACTTTGACATTTTGCGCTGTTCCGACGGTTCCAGGTCGTTCTTGTATTGATCGGCATACCGATTTTTTTCGGCACAAATTAGTTCAAGTAGTTCTTCGTCAAGAAACATCAAGTAGGTATTGATAGGCAACAAAGCTCCTCAATCACTACCTTCTATGTCGACCTGAATTCCATGTTTTCCTTCAAAATGTGGTTCGTTCGAAACCGCCGAAACTGCACCCCTGTCGGACACTGCTACATGGATAATGTCCGCACTGTCAGTATCTGATCGTGACGATGTGTTTTCGTCTTCTGTATCTAGTTCACCTGCTCGTATTTCGTAAGTAGGATCAGCATCACTGTCGTCATTATCGCTAGACTCCATTAGTGGTATATATTCTACTATAACTGATAGTATAACCAAATTTCCACAACTAATCTATATTAGCCTGAAAATCAGAAAGATAAAAGGTAAAAATACTAGTAGGCCAGACAGTACAGACGAAAAATTGACTTTGACGAGCACAGTCTCCTATTTCTTGTACATTGTAGCCCACCGGTGGGCTACAATCTTGTGGGCTACGGGATGGGCTACATTGTCCAGACAGGGATGGGATATTTGTTATGACTGTGGACAATTGTAGCCCACCGGTGGGCTATACAGCGATTTTATCGTGATCGCGCCCATACGCCTGACTAAATACTGTTTTCTACGTAATTGTGCTTAAAAGAAACAAATTCAGCGCAATTAGCTTAATATCTCAATTGTCTGAGGGGCAAACTTCCTCTACGGTCAATTGCAGCGAATGTGTTAATGCGTAGAAAACAGGCATGGCATAAACACAAATGCATAACATTCACAAATTGTATAAAACATGGGTACCTCGCAGTGTACCTGAATGAACATGACAAGTGATGTGAATTATATTGGGCTTCATTCCCTTTTTGCTAGTGATCTAAACCATCTCACCACCCCAATTTCTCATTTTAATCAAAAAACATGCTGTACTGCAGCAGGAGGGGAAAAGAGTGGTACTACCAATAGTGGGAAGAGAATACAGCGACTGCTTAATTCAGGGCGACGTTGCTTGCCTTCCTTGTGATGTTAGACCTATGCTTTTGAAAAGAAAATGAGTCCCTCTAACGGGGACCCTACAGACAATCGAACTTGCCCATTCTCTGGATTACTTAGATAGTTACAATCAGTGCTATGGTCTCGACTAAGATCAGTGCAAAATATTTGATATCCAGCACCTGGTTTAAATGTTGTTGGATTTAAACCCAAGTTATCTTTTTTATAATTCAACGCTTGTAGTGTAAAATAATACCATCATAATGCACTGGGGTTTTTACAAGGTATGGTGATATTACACGGATAGCGATCGTCATTCATAAATATAGTAAAATGATCCATATACTGAAGTGAAAGTTCAAGCAAATTTTTCTTTGCCGAACCCCCATAAGCCTCGTGTAGAACGGACCAAACGTATATCCTACGAGGTAGATTTCCTTCAAAAATTGTCCAGTCAACATTTTGTAACCCTTTGTTTAAAGATAATGTGTGTATTTGATACCTGATTCCGAAATAATTTGCTGCCGTGGTGTTTAGAAGTCGGGATTGGTGTTCTAGTGCCTGTTTTGTCAACTTTACCTTAGAAATGTAAATTTTGAACTCAATTATTTGAATTTGATACTCTGAACTGCCATCACGTAGAAGGGCTAAATTTGTTGGACTTCTGACAAACTCTAATTCCATACGGGTTTTTGGTGGTAAATACTTTGGGTTTACATGTGAATCTGTTACGACTGGGAAATATATGTCACACTTCTGGGACATCATAATATTTGTATTCTTTCATACTCCAGAAGAATTATCAGCGGTTATTTCGTTTAACATGTAAGGTGCATCATCGTCATATATTGTACCGGTAAGATACTGATTTCGATAATCAACGCTCGTGTGTAGGTCATAAAGTACGTATGCCATCCACGGGTAATGTTCTTGGTTAATTGTTATAGGTTCACCATTAATTTTCATCTCAATAGCAGAAAATAATGCATAGCCAAACATATTACACGGTATTACCAATTTGTCCACAGGTACATTTTTTCCATCTGGTTGTAGCACCTGTATTTCCAGGTAAGCATAAATTTGAGACAATTCTAATAAATCATAAGCACTTTCACTAATTTTGAATCTCAATATATCATCAACGTTGGAACTAGGTAATGTTGTTTCACATGATACTTCAATAAGCTGACTTGAAACAACCGAGTCCTGTGTAGGATAGACCCCTTTTCCCAGTTTAATTTTTCAAGCCCACACGTTTGCGCCATTTTTTTGTAGTTTCACATGTTTTCGTTCCTTTTTAAGTGTTTTGGGTTTCGTGAAAGTTGCTTTGCGTTTTCGAACAACTGGGTTGATTTTTCGCCTGATAAAAGGAACACGTCTCGAAACTGTCGCGTTCTGGGGTTTAGGTGAATTGAAACAAAGTGGACCAGACATTTTTATATTCGTGCAAGTTTACTAACAATGCAAACCTTTTTAAGCATTTTATGTAAACCACAACCGCAGCAACATTTCGATTTTTTAAAGAATCTAACAGGGTTGAAATCCGCGTCTACTGCCTGGAACTGAAACGTTTTTTGCAAGGTGCTGTTTAGTTGTAGAAATACAGTATTATTGCGATTTTCTGAGATGACATGTAATATAGGGTTATATTTACCGTTAAGTAGTCTCTCCTTGACAAACGAGCATAAGATAAAAAGTGGTTTGTTGCGGTTTAAATCCAATGGTATTACGCCAATATGTCTACCATTTTTTAAATGTGAGTTTTGAAACCCAAACATAACTTTGAGTTCTTCTGATAATTTTATTTCTGCATCGTCCAAACAATAAACATTTAGTTTGTCACATGTGGGGTCCACGCTAAATGTAATTTTTGAAAAAAATCTGTTTAAAAATTCAAGCAGCGTTTCAATGTCATAATACCCGTCATCCAACGTAAAGGTTTTCCATGATTTTGACTCTAAGTATTCCACAGTGCTTTTGTTCAAATTTATATACTTTTTTGGTACTTTTACTTCCAAAACACGGACATTAGTAGCGCCAAACTGTGTCGGAAATTCAACTGATGCATTTTCCAAACTACAAATTATCACAACCTCCATGTTTATTATTAGATCACACATGATTATAAAAGCTTTTAAGCATACTATGTACAATAGACACGTAATTATAAAAGCTCTCAACGCTACCACAACCCGTAATCACTACTTTACATGTTCCAAATATTAGCGTCGTGCACTTGTCAAGTTTTAAAATAACTGCATTATGTAACTCAGGTTCGTACATTACTTGTAATCTATATCTCCATTTATTATACGGATTGCTTAAACTTAACTTTTGCCCAGTGTGCAAGAGTGCAACTACATTTTTAACTGTAAAGGTAAACGGCGCTAACAGTTATAATTTAATTTCAAAAGATTTTTTGCGAACTTGATTCAATATTACAAAAGCCTCGTTTTCTGACCTGACACCAACCAAAACAATTTTTCCATTGGAAAATAATAAAACAGTGCTTCGTGGTTTGAATTTCCAAATTCCTCCACTGAACCTTTTTACGATGTGGTTAAAATTATAAATGTGACATGATAAATATAGCAAGTCTATCCTACAGCAAGTATTAGATAAGATTGTAATATTCGTTATGAGACCTTGGGTTCGTCCCGTATTTCCATCCACAATCGCCCCAGCACATTTTGTCCTGTCCATTGTGTAACGTCACAACTCGCTGCATCAAAAATACTCTTTCCTATACCCCAATAGTTATCCCATTTGGATGCTTCTGCTATTAAAGCATTCTCGGTCCCAATAAGAGCTGCTCTTACGTGTGGTAGTTGTTGGAATTTTGCTTGTAGACCTAGTTTCATGATAGATACAGCATTACCGTGTTGCATCCACCGTTTTTCATCACAGTTTGTCACTTCACGACCAATTTTCTTCTGCTGTGACGGTTTATATGTATTCATGATTGATTTATAAGAAGCGTCATCATTAAAATAGTGAGCTTTCTCACTTTGATACCACTGTTCAACACAGTTGTTTTTGACGCCATTGACAATAACCAACGTTCAAATTGCTGAATACACTCCACCCTGATCGAAAAAGTATGAGTGGTGTATTGTCAACAGAAGTTCAGTATTTTGCATGCTCCATTGTAGTCAAGACATTAAAATAAATTTTGGTTCTAGCGGCGAGATTTTATATAGCTTTTCGCGACACATGATGATTGGTTAGTTAGCTAGTATATACTTTCACAGGATGACGTCATTTTATTTTTTTCCCCGCCAAACGCCGACCCTGGTACAACTGAAAGTAGCGTTTCAAACTTTTCAGAATCTAAGGTCGTGGAGGTGAGGAATTAATGTCAGACACAAAGTATTTAATAAGATCAAAAATGTTTGAACCAATGGTTTTATCGGGATAAATAATCTGATTATTTTCATCAAGGTTTAAATTTTTTATACTATTCGACAATAACTTCGCTTTATTACGCAAATTCTTAGGAAACATTAAAGATAGTTCATTTTTCTGCCCTTGGTGCAGTAGAAAGAAACTTCGTTTCTTATCGGTGCATCTGTTTGTTCTTGCAACCCGCCATTTCTCATTACATCAAGCCAACTTAGTGGAACTACAGCCATTTTACGTGCCATTATATTTGTTGAAATAACCAGTTAAATATTTTACAAATTTCGGTTTTAGTATTTTTCGTTTCTAAAAAGCTGATGTTTTCTTATTTGCGAGCTTTTTAAGAATTTTTCTACGCGTCTTTGCCCTCGCTAGCGCGTTATACGCTATTTCGTAAAACGCTCGTATAAGTGAATCTGGAGCAATTTTTATTAACCGCTGTGACAACTCTTCACGATGATTCGTTCAAAAACTTTAAAGAAATTTTATGTTTTTCCATATGTTGAGACATTTTTCTACATCTATAAAATACAGTTCCTTTTAAGCATATACATACATCTGATCATCATCGGGAAATATCTTTTCTCGAACCCTTAAAATGTTTTCTGTGTTCACCTTCAAATCTAGGAAAAGATATCCATATGGTGTCTTTGTTGCTTGTTCAAAAGCGCTCACGTTAAATTGCGGTTTTGAGAGCCACATTTGTCTCCCAAGGGTAAAAATCATAGACTGATCTCGAAAAGTTGGAAAAAGCACCATATACTGTGCGTTGCGTGTAATGGTTCGCATGTATTTACCTTGGCGATATAAGTTTTGGGTGGCAAAAATTGTACTTAGTTTATTATGTCGCATTTTCGAAAACGCCGCAGCCAATTTTTTATCATTTGATGCTTCTAGCATTAGGTCATCTAAGATGAGGATAGTATTACCAGTGGTTGATTGAGGAAACTGTCAAGGAATATCTTCATAAAGCTCTAGATTGGGTATTTCTGCAGCAAGTTTCTGATATATATCTTGGAGTATACTATAACAAAACAAAATCTTGCTTACGGTTTGATCGAAAAGATTATGTTTCAACGAGCGAGCAATCCATTCGGTTTTTCCACACCCAGTTTGACCGCTTACATGTGAACGGTATCTCCAAGGGTAGTAACACTTTATCATTATAGGAATTACAAGGGTTAACATCAATTTGAGACATGGTTTTTGTTGATTTCCACATTTTTTCTTATGTCGGTACAAATGCTGACGAGACGAGTAAACACGACCACAGTTTTGACATGCATGGTCCATGGTTAATTTGCAAAGTATTCAGATCTTTTTAAGAATTTTGCAGGTATTTCGTACTTCCCATTTACTACCTCACGGCCTCGCTGTAGCTATATAGGGACACTGTACCCCATATTTGTAGCCCTCTACGTACGGTATACCCAGAAATATGTAGCTTTATGGGTACACTGTACCCCATATTTGTAGCCCTCTACGTACGGTATACCAGAAATATGTAGCTTTATGGTTACACTGTACCCCATATTTGTAGCCCTCTACGTACGGTATACCCAGAAATATGTAGCTTTATGGGTACACTGTACTCCATATTTGTAGCCCTCTACGTACGGTATGCCCAGAAATATGTAGCTTTATGGGTACACTGTACCCCATATTTGTAGCCCTTTACGTAAGGTATACCCAGAAATATGTAGGATTATGAGTACACTGTACCCCAAATTTATATGATTGTGCTTGTACACTGTATTCCTATAGTGGTTTAAGATCTCTCTCATGTACCCATGAGTTCATTGAGCTAGGATAAGCCATTTAACCAGATATTCAGTTCCATGTCTAGTCTTGCGTTTTTGTAAAACTATTTCAACCTTATAGATGTCATCCAAAACTTTAACTTTTTGCAGTTCAGGACCATAAAATTTACCAAGAATAACTTCTTTATTAGCATCAACAATTTCATATACAGGAGGATCAAATGGAAACTGATTATTAACAGTGAAAACTTCGCCAGACCACAGTTGGTTAATACCACGTTCAAATGGTAGCCTTTGTTTTGAGATTCGTACAACATCCCCAATTTTGAATTTATATCGAACATCAGTTTCCATCGCAGGAAATAACTTTACTCTTGTTAAATCTTCATTTTGATTAGTCACATTTGCTGGAACAAAACCATACCATTTTCTTGAAACTATATGCTGCAAGTAATCAATATATCGTCGGCAATTTCTTGCAGTTAAAAGTTAGAAAATTTTTGCTTTAACTGTACGTATGAAACATTCAGCCATGCTAGTCTTAGTTTCTTTGTTTTTCGTGGTGTAAATATTTATACCCTTATCTCTACAATAATCATTCACAAGACTATTGACAAATTCTTTCCCGTTAGCTGTTTGAAAATTATTCGGTAATGAAATTTCAAAGACAGACCTTAAACCAGCCAGAATAATGGGTGATGATTTATTTTTAACCGGAACAATCCAAACAAATTTCGAGAAACAATCAATAACAACAAGCAAATACCTAAATCCATTATTAAAAGGTAATAAACTAGACATATCAGCTAAATCTGCTTGAAATAAATCATCCAAACCCTTGACAACTGTACGGCGAAGCTTAAACCTAACCCTTCGGTTTATGCAAAGTATATGTCTCTTGCCCTCTCAACCATTCTTGAACTTCTGTTAGTTTCGCTTTCACCCCCTGTTTCTTCAACTCAAGGTATAGATTTGGAGCTGTAGAAAACCCAGCTACGTTGCGGGGGTCATCGTATATATCCTTAAGCTTCGCATCCATTTCAGTAGGTCTAAACACTAAAGAAACCCATCCTTTTAAAAGGATCATGCTTCACTTTCTAAAATTATTTGCAGAATACATAGTGGAAGGTGTTTGCAGATATAATATCCGTAATGCAGACTTAACAAAGAAACATTAGATCACAGCAAAATACAGCAACAGCACTTAACATCCGCCATTATACATTTCATGAAGCAAATTAAAAAATCAACATCACCAATACTGTGCATAAACTGTTCGCTCTCAATGTCATTAATAAGCTCAACCCGGTCGTTTTGACTAATAACGTCGTCATTTAAAAGTCGCTCATCCTCAATATCCCTTATCAGTTCAGTCAGATGATTTTGATTAATCACATTAAAGTGTCCATAAGCAAGGGAGGAAATGCCATCGTCCAGAATATATCGCTTGTCGTCAAATGCTGACAAGCTAATTTTATTAAGAGATACAGTGTTCAACAAATGTTTCGACGACCTTATCATATTTATCTGATGTCGTGCTTTGCCCCCGTTTCGTAAAGTGTCTAAATAATTTTTGTGTTGGATTTGATGTTTGACGACGTACTTCTTGACACCCTTTGCTCTCTTGGTTTGCTTGCCTCCATGTTCCAAGATGCAATACATCTTAGATCGGAGACCAACAAACTCTTCGATTGGAACGCCAGCAGTTTCGTCTTTCATTTTACCCAAGACGTTCTTGTTGTCAAGTGAATGAAGAGGATGTTCTTGGGGATAATCGCTGGTATCGAACTGGGATGATGTTTGCAACATTTCCTTGCAAATGTCTTTTGTTTCAACAGCATAACACAAAGAATATGTATCGGTGAACAGCAGCGTGCAATTGTTGCCGTAAAGCTGCTTCATGTATAGATATTGAAAGTTGTACATTAGATATTTGGAGAGGTCTAAAATTGTGAAACCAACGTAGATCGGTTTACACAGTGGACAGTTTTGCGTCGCATTTTAACAGCAACTAGATTTTCACTGAAAATTGAAGACATGGAATACCGAGGGTTTGCTACAAGTTTTCCATATTTTTGCTGACTTGTAACCAACTTGATGTCAACATACCCTGGGACATTTTCCATTGTCTTTCCAAAGACAGCATTGTTCATTAGTTTGTAAAAGTCCTTTTCAAACCCACTTCGAGCCCTTTTGCGCATTTCAGTGTTGAGAAAAATATAGGGTTCCATCCAGTTTGACTGGTAAAAGGAGACAACACGGTGAATGCACCGTAGCTCCATTGCTAGAGACAGGTACAGTTGTAAATTCTGCAGATGTAAGATGTAGTTCTTCTTGTTCCCAAGATCGGGGACAAGCTTTTCGATCGGAGCGTTGCTCACATTGATCATCTGTTTCATGTCGTTGCAGTAGGGGGACAACATCGTATTTGTAACTACTATTCGCTCAGGTGCCAATGGATAGTCATTATCAAGGTTACGAAGATGCGCCGCTGGGTAATCAAGATCTACCTCTAAAATGTATCCAATGTCACCATTTGGGTCTACGGTTGTCCAATTGTCCATCAATTTCATCTCTTCCCATCCACTTAAAGGTGTGATGTGGAAGCTTTTGGACCATAGACCAACCATAAAGCTTATTTGCATCCAGATCGACTGTATAAGAAGTGAGTTTTGAAGGATCATAGTTGTCGAGGTAAGGGTTGTTTGCTTTCCAGTGTCTATGCGAAATGACTGACACCCCACCGCGAATTCCTTGCTCGAAGAACGAATACATGTCTGCATTCGGTAGGAGATCCAACGTAACACCCGTATATCTTAAACATGCATCCCAAGCAAAGCTTGGAAGCGTCATACAGTAAACAGGGTCGAGGTTGTACTCATCGCAGCATAAGAGGCGAAAGTTTTCGAATACATATTGGAGAAGCAAAATGTCAGTTTTTAGATAAAGGTCGTAATAATGACCAAGTGCTTCGACGTTCGTTTCATTCCACACTGAGCGTGCGTGTAATCTGCATCGGAAATTCCTTCGCCGCTCAGAGATGAATGAACCATCGCCTGTGATAGAAGCGTCCTATCATCAAATTTGGTGAACGTATCCATATATTCGTAGGGATAAATCCCTTTACGAAGCATAAGTTCACGTTTATCACCAAAACACTTGGTCATTGCTTGGAAACTGTCAACACCGCTTCGCTTAAGGTTTTCAACCAGGGTTTGGAAAGACGATGGGAGAAACTGGAATGTATCGACGCATATTATTTTGAATCGGTATTGTGATTCACCATCGCTATCGTCAGCCGCGGTAGTGTCGTCACATCCGAGGATGAAATCGACACCTTCTTGGTTTTCGTCCTAGCAATTATCACTTTCATCATCTGCACTTGACTCCAGCGCTTCGAATGAATCAGCTGGACTGCATCGCCTTTTAGCTTTCTATTTAATGGAGAACGACATTTAGTCTTCCATCCCTTCAGCGATGCAGTCAACTTCAAGACCCATTTCAGCACAAATGGAGCCAACTTCTTGCATTATAAGGTGACCATCGTACCGTCGCAGGTTGTGGAACAACACTGTAACATCTCGACTGAGACGATAGCCAATGATACATTTCAAATGTGCTGCACCACGATACCTGCCACAAATGTGACAATGTTATGTAGCTTTTTCCTCCCGATTCATATACCCTCCACACAAATAACAGTCTATTGAATTGATAAAATTAATTTTGTCAGCGTCTGTCATGTTGAGTACTTGTTGTTCGTTTGTGTATTTAATCTGAAATTTTTCGGTTAACTGAATGACATTATGTAAAAATGTTTTAACTACATTGGGACCGCGATAAATAATTGGGTTTCCGATTTCCACACGATCGCTGCAGCGTCCGTAACTCTCCACCAAACCGTATCCACAGGGAACACGTCTCTGATACGGGTACAGGAAGGATGTGGTTGTAGATGGTGTACAAGAAAGAATTTTTTCGAGTACACATTCGAAGTCTGCGTAAAGCAAGTATGGAGAACGCTACATACGATGTAAGTTGGTAAATTTTAGAGTGGGATTGTCGGGTGGGGTCTTGACGCGAGAAGATTTGTCATTTCGACATCTCTGGAGATGTTCGTCGCATTGTTCGCTGGTACAGCAGGGGATAAGACATTTGTCGCAGAAATATTTCCTGCGACGGTCACGTCGTTGGTCATGCAGTAAAGCATCCAGACTACGCACCAAACAGTAATGGTTATCGTAAAATAGTAGATGAATATACCGTTCATGATTGGTCTTAGATATATACAAGGGGAAAACAATATTATCTTCTAGTCCGTATACATTTATAGCCACATCATTCTGCCTTTCAACCCGTGGAATGTCTAATAACTTCACGGGATAGTCTATTCCAGTCATTTCAATGTCATCAGTATGTCGCTCATAATTGCTGACATGTTGTGGATGTTGCGTATGGTTTACCGGGTGCAATGCTGCAATGACGCTCCAAAGGAAGCATCGATTATCGTTGTTCTGGATGTTGAGCACAGCACATTTGTTGCGTATATACAACGGAAGCTGTTTGTACGTCGATCCGCGAAGAGGACGGTAGACGCTAATGTGCACGTCACCGTATTATATATCCTCTAGAATCCAACCAGACCCTTTACCTTGGAAATCGTCCAGTTTCTTTACAAGGTCGTCAAACATGACGCTAATTTCGTCATCAATATTTGAACCCGGTAAATGGAACAGGGCCTAGTGTTGAAATGTGCGGTCATTCGCGACCCATCCAGTTTACGCAGCACACACTGAACGCTAATCCACAACTTTATACCTCGACGTCACTTTTTTCAACCAGATTCGTCAAAAGTGTTTTTTATTGCTGTAGGAATACTGATAGGTCAAGAGTTAGCTCATTGGGTACCAGATAATAGTTGGTAAGGTATCCCTTGAGCGCTTTAACCCATCGTAACAACTTCATGTTAGAGTTTTGATCGACAATTGATGCCTGTTGTTTGCAGCTATTGATCGCATTAGCCATAACCATCAGATCGTCTAAATCGTCTTCGACGCGTCGGGTCTTTTATGGTGGTTCCTCCACTATATCCTGCGCCATGCGTTGCAGAACATCGATGTTCGCTGACTCGTCCTCGTATGTCCACTGTGGTTGCTGCAACAATGCGCTAAGGTTGGATGGAATCGATGCCGTCGAGTGCTGATGCATTGAGCTAGACGCTGATGGAATTGACGCCGACTGCTGTTGCATAACCGTGCTGGACGGCTGTGGAGGACACGGTTGCACTGCGTCAGACATCGAGCCTTGACGTGATGTTGATGGTTGATCAACGGTGAGGAATTCGTCGAAGTACTTGTGCTGTTTTTCGACGTGCCGTTTTAGGACGTCTTTGCGAGCGAAAGTATTGCCACACCAGTGACACTTGACACGCATGTTGGTGTGTACTGACTTAATATGTCTAGTTAAGTGATTTTTCGCGAGAAAACAGTGTTACAGATATTGCAGGAAACCATTTTTAAGCATACAGCTTACCGAATCGATAGTAGTACACTTAGCTTAATACTTTCTGAAAATCTGGAAAAGATCAATTGTGTTAACGATATGTAAATGTGTTCGTCTGCGCTACGCTAGAAAGTGGTTGTCTCACAACTGTGCATCCTCAGAGAACCATGCGAAATAAACTAAAAAACCGTGTTAAAACATGTTTCCTTTCGAAAACTTAAAAAATGAGACAAATCCGCTTGAAACAGCAGCACCGTGCTCAACAATTTCGAAAATATTTATAAATATCACATTATTCTGCAAAACAACATGCCTAAAACGTTGCGTTTCAAGACTGTGAAACCACCTCGAACACCATTGTCTTTCCTATATCATAAACTATCAATCAGACAGAAAAGAGTTCGTCAGTATAATACATACAACTCAGCCAAACGCAAACAGAAAATGTCGGAGAGTTCTCTATTTGAAAGAGCGGTACACAACGGTACAGGAGTTTAATTACATCTAACACTGCCGACACCTTATGCCCCCAAAGTAACCCTGAGGGGCGTTACGTTATAACGTTAGAAAAAAGAACAGCTTAGAGCGGGGGGTTCGGGGAGCGGCAGCCCCCCGACTTAGGATTAGGCTTAGTGTATGTGTCATATAAGGACCTTAGCTTAGGCTAAGACTAAGGCTTAGGCTTAGTATATCGAGAACGGCATGGCCTGCATTTTATTTACGCCCCTCAAGGTTGCTTTGGTCCCTTATGCTATCATGTGTAAAAGATCGCATAAATTTTCTGAAATCGTTTTCGAAGTATTTAGAAATTTGGACATTCATAACTGTTACAGCTATACGAACATTGCCATATATATAATATATATGCTTGCTCTCTTTGCAATAAAATCATGCCAAAGCAATTACTAAATTAGTAACCTGTAAATTCTGCACTGCAAACTGCATCACCCCCAACCCGCCAGTAGTTATAGATTTATGTGCAGACATGTATAGATTTATATTGCGACATGCTGCCCTTGTAACCTGGCAATGACAGTGTCAATGTTTAAAGAGTTTTTCATAAACATTATACATTATTCGCTTTGGGTTTTATTTGTAAAACATAACGCTAAAACAATCCTCCACTCGACATGTTTACAAAAAATCAGTGGGCGTTGAGTGGGGTTTAGTAGCGGCGAGATAAAAGTATGAGGATCAATATAAAAAGAGGTAATACGACTTAATCTCATTCTTATTATTGACGCTAGACTATTTCATTTCATGCTATCATGTTTTCTCAAACGTTTTACAGCCATCGCCTTCATGCGACTGTAAAGTTCTCCAAACTCTTTCAACAAGGGTACTCGGGTCCAAACTCCGCCAAAAAGTCCTGGTTTTACAAGCCCCAAAAGACGGTCAAGCGGATTTTGAAACGGGTTCCCAAATAAAAAGTCCTGACCGCCGATGCCGTGTGTTCTTCCGCTCTTTTCGACGACCAATTGGGGTGCGTGGCTATACTAACAAGCCTGCATGCCATGCCATGGTAATCGTCATAGATTACACCGTCGTAACGGCTTTTTTGGTCAGTTCTCGCTTGGATTTGGAGCGCGAGATGGATAATGAATTGCGGAGACACCGTTGTTGTACCTCAGGAGTTCCCCCATCCAAAAAGGGAAACCTAAAAAAGGGTGGAACACCGCTGTGCCAGTCTCAAGCCTGGGACCCTTCGGGGGAGTGTGGAGCGCACCGGAAATTTTTGCTAGCTACAACATGTTGACCATCACTACCAGGAAATGGAAAGTTAGGTGATAAAACGTTTTATTTCGTTTGTCAATTATTTTCTGATGGCTTGGAAAGTGAAAGTTGTTAAACAACGTTGTATATAAAGAACTTTTTCCGTGTTTAAATACTATTAACTGTATGTAGAAATAAGCACAGTCTGCTCAAATACGTAAGTTGAGAATTGTGTTTTGCGGTATTAAATTAATGATATAAAGTTGAACTGCAGCTCAAAACCGATTAGGAGAGAACAGAATATAAACAAATTCTGCAATTTCCACTCATATACACCCCTAGTCCTACTGTTAGAAAAACTATGTTGTTCAAAATTTATATATTTTTAGAGCGGAATAAATAGTACAGAGCATTCAATGTTTTTATTTTGACTAGATCCATGTAGTCCTCATCTTACAATAGTATATTCATTATCGTCCTAGACTTTTGTATGTCAACCATTAAATTCGGTGCAACAAAACTTCACCCATTCATTGTTTCTATATTTAACCTAAATTACGTCTGCAAATTGGCAAATTTCAAAACGAAACGTAAAAATTCAGAGTGATAAGTATTACTTTTTGTAAATTAAACATTTTCAAAGCAATTTGTAAACTTATAATTTCTATCGCAGTCAGAATCTGGCCGTAATATTCCTAAGATTGTGCTTTGCCATACATTTTGACTAAACCACTGTATTCGTAGACAATATTTTAACTATAGGAATTTATATATTTTTTTTTTTTTTTGTTGTTTGGTGGTGTTGTTGGGTTGTTGGGTGGGGCTCTCTCCCGTTTTGTGGTGTTCTTGGGGGTCGTGTGTGGGGTTTGGGGGTTGGTGTTTTGGGGGGTGTTTTTTTGGTTGTTGTCTCTTCGGTCTTGGGCGTTTGTTGCAATATTTTTGGTGGCTTTTAATTCTAGGTGCCTTGTCGTCAGTTATTCTAAATTTACATACTTGATTCAGTTATTTTAATGGGTTATCTAGCGTAGAAGTCGTAAGTAGTGCGTGTACTCAAGAGCGGATGGGAAATTATTAAGTTCTAATATGAACTGTAAATGTCGAAATCAATTTGGGTCAAAGTAATGTTTGAAATTACCTAAATAAGATTTTAGTAGCAATAACATATTTCCTCGACCAAACTTTCAAGAAATTGGATTAGATATAAATATTGCTGCAAATTCTCACAGTACGAAACCTTTCTATTTCATGGAGATATAAACTAATAACTGGTGGGCTTCTAAACTAGTTTCTCTGTTGCTGCACGGCTTCGAAGTAATCTCACCGAATGAGCAATTGATTGCGCTGGGATTACGCGAATTTATGGAACCTACTGTTATCTATGGAACGCCAATATCGGGCGCAGCTCATTCTAGCTTATCACCAGTGTGCGCTTGTAACAATACAATTTTTGAGTCTACTTTATCTTAGTCCACTAGAAAAATTAGTTATCGAGTGCTGTTATCTTATGTCAGAGATACGTGTTAGAAACCGAACGGCACGTCAGAGCGTCTATTCATACCACATGACCGTTGGAACAAGAGGATCTTTTATCAGGAGCGGTCAATTAATATTACGTAGGAGATGAAGATTTTTAAACGTGTGGTCTGCTGCAACGCACATAGATAACTATGTGCTATTGTACTACTTACTAAACTTCAATAGCTACGGTATTTAAGAACGTATTATCGAAATTTTTTATAACCACAACAACATTGACTTAGGTATAAATCCAAATATGGTATTATTATGCGCATGTGATCACCACTTTGAACATAAACATTGATATGTTGACTAATGTTAACAGGATTATCTGTAACACAGCAAAGAATTCTGACTTAACGATAAAATTTAAGTACATGACAATAACATACAGAATCGTCTGAGCGCCGAGAACGCATCAGCCGTTGGAATTTGTGTGACTCATCAGGTTGCAAGTTAAAAATAAGTTATAAACCAGCGAACCGATATAAAACTAGCTATCTATTTGCTTAATATGAAATTTAATGTCTTAAATTTTGTATAAATGAAAAAATAGGTCAAAATTGTTTTCCTCCAAAAAGAAAATATGCGAGGAGCTAAAAAATGGATTTCCTATTATCTTTGGGATCGTTCATAAAATGGGAACAAAGTTGGCAAAAGCGGTCAACTGAGCAAAAGGTTAATATTTATAATATGTTGAAGTTGAATAATCGTGGATACTGAGTGGCATTGACTGCGGCAAAAAGTAATTTTAACACGAAGAACAACATGGTAAACTCTGTTGCTAGCTATCCCGGATATATCCGACCACTTTAGACATAACATTTTTAACAGAATTCGTTTGTTTAGCGTTAACAAATCACTATATACGTAGCCAACTGTTGCTTATGAGTTTTTGGATTAGTCTTCAGTCTGTATAAGAGTTAAAAGGTTTTGTTTTTATCACTGCTTCGTACAAGCGTCTTAGTGTGATAGTATAAAGGAAGTTTAAATCCAATAATTCCTGCGGAGCTTCTAGTTTTTATCTTCCTTTCTTCCTAATTCATATTATTGTTCACACTACCGTTATTTGCTATAACTAGATATTAAGCTATGTCCATTGATTCTAACGGTTTATTTAAGTGACTACACGAATCAGATCCAATGTTAAAAACGTGTAATATATCACCATTCTAACATAAATAAAATTTTAGGTATAGAATAGCGTGAGTACAATTGAAATTTTATAGGTAATTTTACCTGCTGATTACACCGTAAAATTCGAGTTATTAAGACGATTTTGTTAGCAGCTGTAAAAATAATTATTTGTCAAACCAATCCAATACACACTTGTATTCAGATACTGACATCAAAATTAAGTGTGCAACCACACGAAATCTTTTTAAATGAAATTACCTCGGTCCTCCATAAAAATTTATGTTATTACTTTGAATTTCACTGCATTACAAAACCTTTTAAGTCAAAATAAAACTCAAACCACCATTGGTTAAGTTGAATAATAAATAGTACTGTATTTTTGCGACTTGTTTACTAAAAATGCAAAACAGATTAAAACTAGAACATCCGTTGAATTATATATTTATCTAATATATAAACTGGTAAGGAAACTACAATCATTGACGACGTACAATTTCCGAAACGCATCGCTAAATCGCCGCTACAGACGCTAACTTAACCTATTTTCGAATGTAGTTCTTAACTTGTTTAATATTAATAATCATTATTTATCTAAACGTTTCAAACGTTTACACTGCATTTTTAAGCCCAGCTGAGAAAAGCTAAGCGTCTTGTGTCGTGAAGTTATATGTTATCATGAAGCAACATAATTTTAGAACTATTGAGAGCACTATACTTAAATAACGAAAATGTTTATAATTATCTGCAAACTTTCCTTATACACAACCACCATTTGTCAACTACCATAAAATAGATATGAGTATGTAGTATAGGTTAGTGGTCAAGTTACCATGTGTATATTTCGACCACTACAATGTGGTAGCGTGGCGAATGCTGTCTGCGAATTCAAAAACCTAATAAATTTTTCTAGGGACTGGACTTTTGTGTACACAGTAGTTACGGATGCGCACCTGCCTTAGGCTTTGATGCGGATAGCTCCCTACTGCGTACGGCTCCTACGATAGCCTATTAGCCTAAATGTTTGAGCCTATCGCAAACGGTCGACCCTCAAAGAAGTCTGGCACCCGGCCTGGAAGACTGGCTGTGTCAATTACCTCCTACATCACCGGGGGCTGCCCGCGTGCAGCGAAGCTTCCAAGCCTGCATGGCTCGCAGGGCGTCCCACAGGATTGCAAAAAACTGAAATGAATACAAATACACAATCATTGCGATACTAGCATATGTAATATTACTGCGACATAGCTAAGGTCATTGTTCGAAGCTTTTTCAGTTTAAAATTCTAACATATTTATAAAACCATTTAGCGCAACGTGAACATACGTTTAATTTTTTTAGCACAAACTACATTTCAGCTTTGCATATTTTGCATTGCATTACGCACATGTAAATATATTGCTGGTGCATTAAATAGTTATCGATAAAAATAACACTATTTACTAGAACGTAGATCACGTTATTTAATTTACATTTTGTCACACCGTAATATATCCGATTTTGTGTTATGATTTCACACCAGCAAGATGCAACGCTACATGTACACAGCTGACATGTTATTACTACGACTTGTATTCTCATCCAGCTGGGTATATTTATACTGTGGTAAACAATTTTGTACTGCGTTGATTGTGAATAGTAAATTATAAACTTTTCTGCCAGTATATTTTCATATATAACATTGAGTCGTTAAATGAGTAATCAAAACAGTTTGCAATGGATGTAGCCAAAAATTTCGACTTGGCAGGAAGAGCACAAGGCCGTTCTAGATTAGCTAAAATTAGCTACAAGTTCAGAAATTTTCAAAATTTGAACTGGGTAGCGAGGCCAACTAGGGTGGATACTGCGCACCATACCCCCCTAGCGACGCCACTGGCGTTGTTATAAGGCACACAAAAAATATCCTGTTATCTAAAAAGTAAGAGCGCTATTGATCACTGAATATATTGTTTTTTGTCATGTCAATCAGTGAAAAATATTCATTTCATATTTATTCATTTACACAACATTAATTTAAACAACCAGTACTAAGAGCGGCATCAAGTGAACATGCTAGTAAATAAGGAAACTATATATTTAACATGTAATGCTTAAAAATTTATACCTAAGTTAAAAGGCGGCACAATCAAAAGCGTTTATATATGTTTTATTTATATATTAAACCACATTATTCATTTATATTTGCAGAGTGATAAACAAAATAGAAGCTGCGCTCGCCTATATATTACCCCCGCTGACCCAAATTATACCACCACACCTCTGCCGGACCAGCGTTTTTCATCTACTCATATCAATGGCGTTTTTGTAAAATAAGATGGCTTTAATATCTTACGGTGTGCAGTTTGTACATGCACTTCTCTGTGAATCATGCAATATATTAAACTAGGGTAAATCTGTCACTCGTGTATTGCCGTAATTCCAAAACGTTGTTAACATTGGTCGTATTCATGACACCATTTCCTCTGCGCTCATATTTGTTTCGTCTAGCTCAGTATTTTTGTTGTCTAACAACAGCAACTTTAGTTTTTATGTTCGTACATTTGATAAAAACATTAAGACACAAACATTTGCTAGGGTAGCTAACGGAAACGGATCAAATAAAGAGTAAGCTGTTTTGTGTTTTGTATATATGCGTTGCTCTGTTATTGTAAAAATATTGTGTAAAAAATTATGATTGGGTGATGATAGTAAATACCGTGAACTATCAAATTTAGCTGTACTCGGGTATTGCTGTCACAACTAGGCTAATTCCGTCAATATTTTGTGTAAAACCGTCAGTTTTGTGTAGTATCGTCACACTCACGGTTAATGCCGTCAATATGTTGGCTAAATTCGGCAACATATTCTAATAGTCGTCTGGAGGTTACGCCTATATATGTAGCACGGGACCGAGGTTTCACTTGCCCGCATCAAAATTACTTTGACTCTTACATATTGAATCTAAGCGTCGTTGCGGTCATAAGCTTTTGTATAGGCCTTTGCTTTTCTCTAAAATGAAGGGTCACCGTTTTAGATTGTGAGAAGCTTCTTGTCTGTAGGGTGCCTGCCCCCAGTTGTCTGCTGGCCTGGGAGTTCTAATGCCGACCCTGCTAAAATATATAACGTTACAGCATAAATGCAACTGGTTTTGATATAATTTATGGATGAGAACTCGGGAAAATTATTGAACACATTTTGTGGAATATTAACAGCAGCCTACCGGCAAGCTGCTGTCGCTGAACGTGCAGCAAAACGTTTTAAGTGCTCTGGTGTGAACCCTTTTGATTTTGACAGTATATATTCCAAAAACGCTGTTCAAATGTCGAGTAGTATTCTTGGAAATTGGTGTCAGCTGTCAGATAATGTGAGTAATGTTGCTGACACAGACGAAGATGCGACGGATGACAATGACGCGGCATGCTGTTCATCGTCTTTGGTCGACCGTCCCAAACGTATCAGTTCAGCGAGTATGCCGAAATAATACTGAATCTTGCATGAGCGAAGCATCATCTATATCTTGCGAAAGCGAAGCTGAGCTTTTTGCAAGCCATTGTAGCCCTTCATATGCAAAATCGCCAACCGGTCAGTTTACTAATGACTACATTGCGGAAGCTGTAAATATTGCAGTTGGTTTAGATCAAGATGCAGAGTGCCACAGTGATGCTGAACTTACTGATTTATAACCCACGCGTACATAATTCTGAATGCAACTGCCGTTCCAGTAACAATGCTTTCACTTTCGCAGCATTTTTAGACTGATATGAAAATATTAGATGCAAACAAATGTTTGCTCCCCATGCGCACCGCCGATCCGCATTTCACCAAAGTCTGTAAAAACTGGTAAAGGAACGATTACCAGATCTCAAATCGTCTCGCAAAAATTTCCCACACAATCTCCGAAAAACAGTCTCCCAATAAACAATGGATTTGTCAAGGTTGTAATGCAGATTGTGCTAAAGATCGCAAAATAGATTGGATTCAATGCCTGAGATGCATTAATTGACAAAATGAAAATTGCTGTGGTGTGATAGATAACACGACCTTTTTCTGTGCACCGCGGGCTCGTGACAAAGCACAAAAATTTAAACTTTACATTTAGTAATAAAAGTAAGATTAGAATTAGCATGACAACTTATTTTGACAATTTTCTATAGGTTTGTAATACCTCTGATGTTTTGTGTTTTACAAAATTAACGCTTATTAACAAAGTGACCGACGCCAATAGGCGGGAAATTGCTGGAATTAGCTTGAAATATGCCGAAAATACCAGAGTTAAAAATTTTGTGACACTCATTCGGTATTTTAATGTATTAAACGTCCAGCTGCCGGCCACCATCAAATCCCAGGTATTTTTGGCTGAAACCCCAGGTTTAACAGAAACAGTTTCAATCTCACTAACGCCACGTGAGAACGTGAGACTGACGTTGCCCGGTACTAGTGCTCCGCTTTTACGAGGCGAATGAGCAGTGATCGCTGGATGAGCTCAGGTGAACCGTACAGCAGGGGTAGCATTGGGTTCGTCGTCTGAAAGCAGTTGGAGCCGGCTTCTTGAACATCATGGCCACATTGGGTTGAGCTGTGATGCTTCTTGCACTTTCTGCTTGTGCTTTATTTGCTGTGGCTGCGTATCACCTGAACTCCCATATTACTCAGACTGAATTCCTTGCAGCACCAATCGCAGCGAGCATTGCTCGGGTCACCTGGCACCTTTCGGAGCCACTTATAGAATTTAGCCAAGCGTCTTGAAATTTAGACATAATTATTGTCTACTTATAATAGGCGATTTGTTTGCATAGAACTGAAATTAGAGTGCTGCAATGAAACCAAGGCTAGAAATTATATGTAACAGCCCGAGTTTCACGTGGAATCTTAAATATTCAAAATTCGGCTAGAATGGCCTCAAATTTGGGAAATATAGGGCGATCGGATACCGGTGAAGCGTGATCTATGGGTTTATTGATGCATTGGCTATAATAATTGTATTGAATAAAATAAAGTACTTTACTTGTGTATGTTATGAATGTATAATCACGCTCCACCAGCCCGAGGTGCGCGGGGTGATTTCGCACCCAAAACTGAATCAAAATTTTACTGCAGGGGTATCCGATCGATCCCAAGGCCGATATTGATTCATAAATAACAATGTTATGCTATTGTACAATTTATTCGTGTTAGAATGTGGGGCGGATGCGTAGTCGGATCGGCCGGGGACAAGGGGGAGAGATTCCGCGTTTCATCGCAATCCGACTTAACGAATTTTGTTAATTAGGCGCCCCAAGGTCGATCCCGGTGCGCATCCGTGCCCAAAATAAATGAATTATATGTGTTGCTAAAATGTGCAAGGTAAATTGCATATGCCCCTGTGTGTCAGGATGGACCAAGGTAGAATGCAGGATCTTCATCAAAGTTCAAAAAAGGGGGTTTCTTTTAAATTCGAACTTCGGGGACCTGTCCTGACACGCAGGAAATTGAACTAGTTAGGATATGTATATTGCGGGATATTTGAATACATGAGGAGATGGATAAATTCGACCCAATATGACAAAATTCTATTTTCAAAGGGTATCAGTAAATTGAAATTTTGGGGGTTTTTAAAGATTTCAAACAAGAAGGGGGACATTAAACTATCATCAGGACTCTATAGGGCTTCAAAATTTCTCGTTCGGGTCAGCTTACTCCCAACCCGTAAGTACTTATGGACCCCCGATCCCGCGTTTAAACTCTCAAAATTTTGGGCCCTAAAGCGCTATATCCCAAACCAAAACTCCCCAATTTTTGGAGCCCTATACCTTAATTGGGTCCTATACTAACCATCTTAGTGAAAACCGGGGCCACCCGCCCCAACGGATCTTCACGGGACTCGCATAACTTAGTTAGGACCCAAAATTCTCCTATCGTGCACGCATTCCTCTGCTCTTAAGGGGGCCTCCTAGGGGGCTTACATTAGAATAAACCTTATCATAAGTAGGCGACCAGCCAGGGCATGGATATGATCCCGCCCCCGGCCGCCTACTACATTCCGTTCCTGAAATATAAACAGAAAACTACAAAAATTTCTATTCATTTTCAGCGCCTGAAGCGCTTTTATATTGTGACAGAAATAAAACCTCGCGCCGACCAGCGCGAGGTTTAGTTGTTTACGGGCTTTCTTGGCACCCTTCGGCCACTGCCCAGCTAATGTCCACGTCGAATATATATATATTCTGTTGCCGCGACATCGTCTTGCTTTGTGTTGTTTGCCGCCGCTGGCGTACAGTAGGGCTGTTTAAAATAGCTGTTGTTTTTGTGCTTTTATGTACGTACGTTGTTTAGAGACATCGCTGCAAAGTCGCCGATTTTAAATTTTCAGTAGCGTAGATGAAGAAAAAGGGGGGTCTAAGCCGGGTATAAAAGAACTGAGCCCGATTCCCCGATCGGAGCCAGTCGAGCATTTGAAGTTTTGTTTTGGCGGTTGTCGCCGACATAGGTGTTTTGTGTGATAGCTTTGCTTTTTCTTTTCGTTTGGCGATGCCAGGAGTGGTTGCCCACCGTGCCCCCACGGTGGAGAGCCTCCCCTGGCTGGAGCTTCTTTTCCGTCATGCTGAGGGCTGCCTTCGCGGGCGTTGGGGTGTCGGAAGGATGTCCCGCGCGCCCGTAAAGGACAGCCCCGTTAAAATTCATAAAATCGCACGAGAATTAACCAAAATTTTGCTCGCTTAGATCTCGACTGGTTCCCCGCTCCTCGGACGTTCTTCTCGTTTACATGTCCGGGGAGTGATCTAAATTCTAGGGCGAAAGATAGGTAGTAAAATTTCTGAGCTAAGATCCACGGGGCTGGCTTGAATTTCTGCCCCAAGCAGTAGCATTTAAAATTTTGCAGATTTCGCATCATGCCGGGGCTACGAAAGTTCTATGATAGGAAGTCACAATTGAAAGCTGACACTAAACAAACTTCAGTTAAATTTATAGGTGCGGGACGTGGCCGTCTGCATTCCTCGGGTGACACGAGTTGTCCCCGTTTGTTTTAAATCGAATAGCAGCGTCGAATCCTCATTCGTTCGCTGGTTGTCCTGTCTTTTGTTAGCATGCGATGCAGACGACGGCGGACCTGAGCGTGACAAATTTTTAAGAGGCTCGCCAGTTGAGCGGAGCACGAGACGGGGACTGGAGCTGGCGGTGAGCTAAAGTGCATTGAAATTTTGGTGAGATGTGGTTTTTCTAACCGTGCAACTACGAGGAAAATCTACGTCGGCACCGACTCCCGGAGCTCTCTGGGAGTGAGTTGAAATTAGTCGGGTCTTTCGCTGGCCGCTCCAGTCGCCGTCGAAATTCTGTAAGGTTGTTGGACCCAATTACCACGAGATCGCCCTTGGACAATTGTCATGATGCTCAGCTGTTTCAGATATATCGTAGGGTTAGTCCAGTCAACATTTTTAGGATACCGCAGTTCGAGAAAAGCTTAATCAAAGTCTCTAGTGAGTCGCGTCGGAGAGAGTTGCAAATTATAGCTCAGGGTATCTTGCAGGATATCCGACTCAAACTCACTATATCATGAATGTTGTATATCAGCTGCGATGTGCCCCGATTGGGCAGTGTTTATAGTGTGCAAATATATAAATATGACTCAAAAGTAAATAAGTTGATGTTAAATTTAGGCGAAAGATATTGCATAAAATCCCTGGGTTAAGAAAACTCGTTGCGTTTTGTTCTATGCGATAGCAGATAAAAATTTCTTCTCTATCCCGCGGCGAAATCAAAATTTCGAAAGTGATTGCGGTAACACTCGTAGAGGACGTAGCCGTTTGCATCCTCGAATAGCACGAGTTGTCCGTTTACCTGTCTGAAGCCGAACAGCAGCGTCGAATCCCCATTCGTTGGCTGGCCTTTGGTTCATGGGTGAAGTTGCGATGCAAACGACTGCGGACCCGGCCGTGACAAAATTTTAATAGGCATTAGTTGAACATAGAACGAAACAGGGGCTGGAGCTGGCGGTGAACTAAAATAGTCTGAGCAATGGTGGGACGTGTGTTTTCTAACCGTGCAACTACGGGGAAAACCCAGGTCACCACCCTCTCCCGGAGCTCTCTGGGAATGAGGTTGAAATTAGTTGAGCTTTTCGTGGGCCGCTCCTGTCGCTGCCAAAGTTAAAGTTTTGGACCGAACTGACATGAGATCGCCATCAGAAAAATTTTGCCGAGATAATAATCGGGTTCGGATACATTTTTGTCCAATCTAGTTCAGTTAAAATTTTGGAATACTGTGTTTGGAAAATCTCAATCAAGAGCCTTTAGAGTATCGTTTCAGAAAGGGCTGCGAATTATACCTCAGGGTGTCTTGTGGGATACCCGGATTAAATTGTTGCTATATCATGAATGTTGTAAAATACCTAACGTACGCCCCAATTGGGCGGTGTTTATAGTGTGTGCAAGAAAATTTTTGGCTCGACAGTAAACGGGTTGAACCGTGTCTACTTTATTAAAGCAGTTCGGCGTCTTGTTTAACTTCTTGAACCCTGCGAAGGTTTTAGAAATTATTTTCAAGTGAAACCCTTGAGGACTCTGCAGCTAAGTGAATTTTCTGTTCTAGCTAGCAAACCGACCACCACATTGCATCGTGCAAATTCTAATCGCTACTACAAGTTCACTCGCTTGTCCCTGCCTTAGGGCCCGCTTTAGCAATCTCCTGTACCCGCACTATATCTGTGCTTACTTGAACTATCAGGTGCACTTCCGCTGTGAACCCTCACAGTTAATTACCTCCGGCATAGCTTTTAGCCCGGCCCATGACACCATTGGTTAAAGGCTAGGCACTCAAGGGACTGGGGCCCTCGCCTCAGTGCCCTTATGTTGTTTTAGTTATTAGGTAAAGCCCGCTAGGATTAGGATAGGGAATATCGTAAGGAGGCACAACCCCAAACTAGGCCGCTATTAGGATCATGGCCGTGCACTCGCTAGTATGTAGGGTTCTGAATTCAGGCACGACCAAATGGGGGAAATTTCATTCAGGCTGTACTAGGATCAGAGAACGTAGCTTATGGGATTAAACGGATTAAGAGGGAAAGGCGAGTCAGCCTTACTACCTGTGAGCAGGCTTAAGGGTTGACTCTCCCTCGGGGGACCTTCGTACCACTAGATACGTGGGCCACTACAGGGGCCAGGCCGAACACCCTGGTTAACCGCCGACAACCTGCTAAGCTAAGCGGTTCCCTTAGGTCATCGCATAGATCACCGGGGAGTCGTGGAAGCCGGGGTTGTCCGGGCACCACACGCTGAGAAAATAGTGGTGCAGCTGGGATCCCTTAGGGCCAGAACTGGTCCTAGTACATAATAAAGTGGGGAAGGGACGCGTTTTTGGTGATAACCAAACAGTTTGATCGTCCTTCTACCCTCGTTTTAGCAAATTTTAGCAAATTTTTAACAATTTTAGGAAATTTTTGGAATATTATTCGGAATTTAGGGCAATTTTAAGCCCAAACGGGTTAAATTCTACAACTTTCACGCCCAAACGGGCCAAATTTTTTCAAAATTCACGCCAATTTTACTTAATTAAGATCAAGGGCTGTACATTACATGGAATCAATCACGCAAAATTTTCACTTTATTTTCACATCTCGACAAATTTAACTTACTACCATAAGTAAGGAGTCTATAAAATCCAAAAAATTTTAAGAGATGTAACAGCCCGAGTTTCACGTGGAATCTTAAATATTCAAAATTCGGCTAGAATGGCCTCAAATTTGGGAAATATAGGGCGATCGGATACCGGTGAAGCGTGATCCATGGGTTTATTGATGCATTGGCTATAATAATTGTATTGAATAAAATAAAGTACTTTACTTGTGTATGTTATGAATGTATAATCACGCTCCACCAGCCCGAGGTGCGCGGGGTGATTTCGCACCCAAAACTGAATCAAAATTTTACTGCAGGGGTATCCGATCGATCCCAAGGCCGATATTGATTCATAAATAACAATGTTATGCTATTGTACAATTTATTCGTGTTAGAATGTGGGGCGGATGCGTAGTCGGATCGGCCGGGGACAAGGGGGAGAGATTCCGCGTTTCATCGCAATCCGACTTAACGAATTTTGTTAATTAGGCGCCCCAAGGTCGATCCCGGTGCGCATCCGTGCCCAAAATAAATGAATTATATGTGTTGCTAAAATGTGCAAGGTAAATTGTATATGCCCCTGTGTGTCAGGATGGACCAAGGTAGAATGCAGGATCTTCATCAAAGTTCAAAAAAGGGGGTTTCTTTTAAATTCGAACTTCGGGGACCTGTCCTGACACGCAGGAAATTGAACTAGTTAGGATATGTATATTGCGGGATATTTGAATACATGAGGAGATGGATAAATTCGACCCAATATGACAAAATTCTATTTTCAAAGGGTATCAGTAAATTGAAATTTTGGGGGTTTTTAAAGATTTCAAACAAGAAGGGGGACATTAAACTATCATCAGGACTCTATAGGGCTTCAATATTTCGCGTTCGGGTCAGCTTACTCCCAACCCGTAAGTACTTATGGACCCCCGATCCCGCGTTTAAACTCTCAAAATTTTGGGCCCTAAATCGCTATATCCCAAACCAAAACTCCCCAATTTTTGGAGCCCTATACCTTAATTGGGTCCCATACAAACCATCTTAGTGAAAACCGGGGCCACCCGCCCCAACGGATCTTCACGGGACTCGCATAACTTAGTTAGGACCCAAAATTCTCCTATCGTGCACGCATTCCTCTGCTCTTAAGGGGGCCTCCTAGGGGGCTTACATTAGAATAAACCTTATCATAAGTAGGCGACCAACCAGGGCATGGATATGATCCCGCCCCCGGCCGCCTACTACATTCCGTTCCTGAAATATAAACAGAAAACTACAAAAATTTCTATTCATTTTCAGCGCCTGAAGCGCTTTTATATTGTGACAGAAATAAAACCTCGCGCCGACCAGCGCGAGGTTTAGTTGTTTACGGGCTTTCTTGGCACCCTTCCGCCACTGCCCAGCTAATGTCCACGTCGAATATATATATATTCTGTTGCCGCGACATCGTCTTGCTTTGTGTTGTTTGCCGCCGCTGGCGTACAGTAGGGCTGTTTAAAATAGCTGTTGTTTTTGTGCTTTTATGTACGTACGTTGTTTAGAGAGCATCGCTGCAAAGTCGCCGATTTTAAATTTTCAGTAGCGTAGA
>JASANE010030772.1:0-43031 GCA_030248225.1 Trileptium ribeirensis | reverse complement strand
GTTACTCATTCATTACATATATATTGTACGTGTATTGCGCATTTCTTGTAATCGTTTTCATGTATTTGCCCTCGTGATATAAATTTTGTGTTACAAAAAATTGTACTTAAATTATTATGTCGCATTTTTGAAAAAGCAGCAGCTCACTTTTTATCATTTGCTGCTTCTATCATTAAATCGTCAAGCACACATATCGTATGTCCTACATCAGTTTGTGGAAACGTGTCAGGAATTCCCTCATGAAGTTCTAAATTTGGTATTTCATTTAACAGTGTCGCATAAATATCTTGAAAAATGCTGTAACAAAACAATATTTAATCCACGGGTTTATCAAACATTTTATACTTTAACAGTATCCATTGGGTTTTCCCACATCCAGCTTGACCACTGACAACACAAGTAAAAGGTAGTTCTAATGGTAAAATAATATTATTATTTATTTTTTCATCTTTCACGTTACATTTTTTCATATGTCGATGCTAATGCTGACGCGTCGTATACTCTTTTGAACATTTTTCACATGTGTAAGCCATTGTTAATAATTATATACTATCAACTTTTTTGGGCTTTTAAGCGTTTCTTGCACTCTATATACGCATGTACCCCTATTTTGTACCCCTGCGTACCCCTATGTTGTACCCATATACCACTGTTTTGTACCCCTGCATACCCCTATTTTGTACCCCTGTACCCTGTTTTGTATCCCTGCGTACCCATATTTTGTACCCCTGTACCCTATTTTGTACCCCTTCGTACACCTATTTGTACCCCTGTACCATATTTTGTACGTTTGCATAACCCTATTTTGTACCCCTGTACCCCGTATTGTGCCTTTGTGTACTCCTATTTTGTACCCCTGCACCGCTGTGTTGCATTTCTGTTTCATCATTTTTTTATTATAGTGGTCTTAAATCTTTTTTTCATTTACCCATGAATTAAATTTTTTTAGATATCCCAGCCACTTTACAATGTACTCAATACCTTTTTACCTTTACGTTTTCCTAAAAAATTTTAATTTTGTAAGTATCATCTTTAACATAAACATTTTGCAGCTCCTGTGCGTAAAACCTACCTAAAATTTTTTCATTATTAGCATCCTCCAATTCATAAACCGGTGGATCATATGCATATTGTGCACTTACAATGAAAAATTTAAGAGACCATAGTTGATTAAATCCCTTTCGAACGGCATTCGTTCTTTACTTATACGCACAATGTCTCCTAGCTGAAATTTATAAAATACTTCAATATCTTTAGATGGAAATAGTTTCTGTCTAATTTCATCCTCGTTTGTCACATTGACATCTATTGGAGCAAATCCATACCTATTCTTAGTTTTATTATAAGTTTTCACAATGCTATCGAATACATCAATTTACTTTTTCGTGTTTTTCGCAGTCAAGTACCGGTAAATTTGACCCTTAAGTGTTCATATAAAGCGTTCAGCAATACTAGCTTTTGTTTCAACGTTCCTAGTTGTATCAATATTTATTCCTTTACTTTTCATATAGTCATGTACTAAGTTATTAACAAATTCTTTTCCATTATCAGTTTGAAAGTTTTTTGGCTGTTTATTTTCAAAAATTGTTTTCAGTGCAGACAACATTGTTGTAGATTGTTTGTTTTTCACGGCAACCACCTGTGCGAATTTTGTAAAACAATCAATTGTTACTAGTAAATATGTAATTCCATCATTATGTGATAATAAATTTGTAATATCAGCCAACTCAGCTTGGATTAAATCACCTATACTTTTCACTATAGTTCGTCTTCTACGAAACTTTAACCTACGTGGCTTATGAAGGGTGTAGGTTTCTTCTCCTTTTAGCGATTTCTTCACTTGTTTCTTTGTCACCTTCAATCCTTTCTGTCTAGCCTCAGTGAATAATTTAGCTGGTGTTGAATAACCAGTTACGTTAGTTGCATCATAATATATTTTACTCAATTCCACATCCATTTTTTTAATACAAAGTTGATTAAAAGCTTTTAAGATTTCTTTTACCTGCCCTCACCATTTTTATCCATATTTGGGACCAGCACCTACTGTGTGTGGTGGGTTACATGCAAAAAGTCTGAGTATTTTTAGTCTTTCAAACCTTTCATGTGTTTTCACATTAAAATCAAATGTACATGCAAAAAGTTTGCATATGTAAATTTGTATTTCAATCCTTTCACATGTTACACATTATTACACACAAAAAATGTCATATACAAACAGTATCATATACTAACCATATCATATACACAAATAACATCATATACACAGAATATGAATGCAATGCACACTTTTTATGTTGAACATAAATTGTATGGTATTAATGTACACGTTTTATTTTTTGTGCAACGCATTTTAATAATTGCACCTTCGTGTACTTTACACAATTTCTTTTTTGTGCAACGTATTTTAATAATTGCACCTTTGTGTGTTTTTCATTTATCATAACACATATCATTTAACAATGACAAAAAATTATTATAAAATATATTATAATTTCCGTAAGCGTAACTACTAATACCATTGTCATGTAAATATCTCTTATCATCAAAAGCACTTAAACTTATTTTGTTTAATTTTATAGTTTGTAAAACATGTTTATTTGACCTAATCATATTCATACTATACCTTATATTATTTTTCTTCAACAGGGTATTTTTATAATTTAAATGTTTCAATTTGATTTTAACTATTGACTTTTTAATCCCCTTAGCTAGCTTTTTTCTATTCCACCACACTTAATACTATACATTTTTGAGCGTAAACCAACAATCTCTTCAATAGGAGTGCCTGTGGTCTCATCCTTCATCTTACCCAAAACTTTTTGTTTAGCGCAGGAAACAAAGGATGACCTGAAGGATAATCACTCGTATCAAAGTTTTCTTGGTTTTCGCTCATATCTTTATAAATATCATCAGTATATACAGCATAACATAAAGAATCAGTATCAGTAAACAATAATTTACAATCATCATTATATGTACATTTCATATAATTATAATGGAAATTGTACATTAATGTTTTGGAAACATCAAGAACAAAAAAGCCCACATAAATTGGTTTACAAAGTTGAACAGTTCGTCTGTTCATTTTAACATCTACTAAATTTTCATTAAAAATGCTGCACATATTGTAGCGTTGGTTGGCTAATAATTTTTTATACTTTTGTTCACAAGTTATTAATTTTACATCAATGTATGCACGCACGTTTTCCATTGTTTTTCCAAAAACGGCGTTAACAATTTATATAAATCGTTTTAAAAATCACTTTTTGCATTTTTACGCATATCAGTATTGAACCTAATGTATGGTTCCATCCAGTTGTCCTGAGTGAATGGAATTACTCTATGGACCTTGCACAACCTCATACCTAAATGTAAATAAAGTTGTAAATTATTTATATGTAATTTATATTTTTGTTTGTTCAATAAGTTTGGAACAAGTTTCTGAACAGAACCAAACATTACATTCAACAGCTGTTTAATACCAGCGTAATATTCTGACAACATACTATCAGTGACTCGAAGTCTCTCAGGAGCTAAATGATAGTCATTGTCACTATCATGTAATTCCTCGGGATACTCCAAGTCCACTTCATGGACATAACCAGTATCACCCTCAGCATTAACTTCTGACCAGTCAATGTCATCAATTTGTTTTTGTGTCATCCATGTAAAGTTGCTGCAGGGCAGCGTTTGTGACATTGACCAGCCATACTAGTTATTTGCATCCAAATACATTATATACATCGCTGCAAGTGTTGCATCATATGTTTCTGGGATGTACTGGTTATTAGCCTTTGCGTATCGGTGTGAAATTTCACGTATACATTCCTCAAAGAAAGTATACATGTCAGGGTCTGTCAATAATTCCAACTCAATACCCGTAAGCTTCAAACAAGCATCCCATGCAAAACTTGGTAGTGTTATACTATATACAGGGTCTAATATAAATTTTTTTAAACAAAAAATACGAAAATTTTCAAACATATCACATAATAATAATACGTCAGTGCACAAGTACATGTCGTGGTATTCTCCTAAATTATTAATTCCCATTTGTTTCCAAATATTCTGGGCATGCGCATAATCCACATCACTAACTTCACTATCTGTCAAGCTTGAATAAAAATATTGTTTTGGGGTAAGTTCGTCTCATTAAATTTTTCACTGTTATCCATATATTCATATGGATAAATAACTTTACGTAGCAACAAATCCATGTTACTACTATAACATTGCTTCATTGCAGCAAAACTGTTGACACCATGTTGTTTCAAATTGTCTACTAATTTTTCTAAAGAAGTGGGTAGGAATTCCATGGTGTCAATAAACCTAATCTTCCAACCAATTTCTTCTTACTCCTCTTCAGAGTCAGAAGCTTGGTCTAATATAAAACCGGTTTTTGTTGCTTTCTTAAATTTTCGTTTAATGGAAAAGCATAAGTACTCTTCCATCCCTTTAGCAGTGCACGCAATTTCAAGACCTAGGTCAGTGCACACTTCACCTAACTGCTGCATAATCAAGTGACCATTACTATCACATCTCTAGTCAATTTATATCCTATGTTGCACTTCAAATGTGCATCGCCTCGGTACCTACCACAAACGTGACAATGGTCCTTGGCTTTATCACCTGAGGTCATCTTACAGCCACACAAATAACACCTAACTGCATTCTTATGCTTCATTTTATTATTATCACTCATTATAATCTTAGTTTGCTTATCAGTATTTTGGTAAGCTTCAGACTTTTCAATTATCATATGTAAAAACTTTTTACAGGGTCTTCACCACGGTAAATTTGTGGCTCACCTATTTGCAACTTATCATTGCAACATCCATGTACTTCAACGAATCCATATCCACCAGGAGTACGTACTTCTGGTATTTGGTCTCGGAAATAAATAATGGAGCAATTTGATGTCCTTCAAGATCATATACATTGACAGCAATTTTATTTTGCATGTTAAGTTTTGCAATATTCTGTATCTTTACAAGATACTCAATACCACCCATATTCAGCTCGATTTCAAAATTTTCATAATTGCTAGGCCTCTGAGGATTCACATTAATAGGGTGTAGTGCAGCTAATATGCTCCACGTAAAACATTTCAAGTCATTATTCTGTATTTTCAGTACAGCATATTTATTCTTCCCACTGTGGAAGCTCCTTATAACTGGAGCCTCGCAGGGGCTGGTGTATACTAACGTGCACATCAGCATGTAGGACTTTTTGCTGTGTCCATCCTGACCCACGTGCCTCAAACTCATCTAGCTTCATACCAAGTTCAGTAAAAATATTAATTCCTAGTCATAGTTGGAACCAGGCAATAGGGTGCGCGTTTTTATATTTATGTGCGCATTCAAGGAATCCTCATTTAAATTTTCCATTTGCACTTGCACACTAATCCATAATTTAATGACACGGTATTTGCTTTTGCTGAGTAAACTCAACAAAAGTTCGCTGCTATCATTACAAAATGTTAATATATCATTATATACATTCAATGGTATTAAGTAATAACTTTTTAAATAACCTTTCATCGCCTTTATCCATCTTTTTAGTCTCACTGTTTGTGTTTCATCCACTGTTGTTGCCAATCTCAATTTACTTTTTTAAAATTGTTCATTTAGTACTATCATCGGCTCTCACTTCACATGCTGTGTTTGTGTTACCGTTGTTAGCCGATCTTTCTCCACCGTAGCCTGTTGTTGCTGCTCAACCATTTGTACTTGTTGCTGCAGCTCTTGTAGTTGCTGTTGTAGCTGCCGTTGTTGCTGCTTTAAACGTTGCAGCTTTAAGTTGCTGGTAATATAAGGGTGTTAAACTTGGGCGGTGGTGGTAATAGTTTATGAACACGCGGTGGTAGTTGTAATAGGTGTGCTGGTAATCGCTGGTGGTATCGTCTATGTCGAATCATCGAATTCTTGCGGTTAATTTCGCGACCACAAAAATCACAGCTAAAATGTACATTATCGTGTACGCTTTTGTTGTGTCGTACTAAATGGTCTCTGGATGAAAAGTCCAATTTGCACATGTCACAAGTAAATGTCATATTGCTAAATTATTGAATAAGCTAAATAACTTCGCAGCGTAAAATTAAGTCACCAAAATTCTATCGCTGCAAAATCAAACTGAATTGCTTTTAAGCATTTCTGTCGGTATTTACGCTTTTTATCTGTTGAATACTCATCGCTTATTGGCTAATTGAAAATCACGTGCTCGTCGCTGATTGGTTAATTTTTCACCAAAATGACATTGATTAATTAGTTTTTGCAATACTTCGCGGTGGTTGGTAAGAGGTTTTTGTTAGAGGTTTTTATACAAACTGGATTCGGCAAAAATCGTTTAAAGTTTCTCATATATTTCCTGTTAATACATGTATTTTCACATATAATAAAATTTTTGGTGTATGTTAATACACATAAACTTAAAACACATAAACATACACATGTAAACATAACACACAAAACAGATAAACATACACATATACACATTGTGTTGGAGTTTCAGTCTTGTTTTTCCGTCGTTCAGTTAGGTCAGTCGCGTCTCAAAAGTATAAAAGGAAGCAAAATTAGAAATCATATCAGTTTTGCAATTTTGTTTCAAGCAGTTTGGTGACCTACTTATGCAGACCATGGCAACAGCTGGTAAAACATATGCCTTTGCAAAAGAGGCAATGGCTTTAATGGCGTTGAATGAAAAGGACTTTTGTAAAGTGATTGAGGAAGTGGCGAAGCCAGTGGTGGAAGAGCAGCACGTGAAGTTGGTGATTGACGGGCTGCGGGACAACTACCGACAGCAGTGCCTGGGTTGCTACTACGATTATCCCAGCCAATCCAACCATATTGGGTTTGGTGGATGCTTGAGTGACAGTAACAGGAACTTTACTATAGTTGATGTGAGGGTTTTGTGTGAAGAAATTGGCGTATCATATAGTGAGGAACTGTATAATATTGTTAAATGAAATATAATTTTTTTGCATAATGCACAATACGTAGCACCATTGTTAGAATACGTGGTGCAAAAATAGTGTTGATGTAATAAAAAATGCATGTGACCCACGTCTAGTACTTTGTCGGTCGGTAGTAGAGCCGGTCCAAAGTCCGGATAAAATTCGTGATGACATGCATAGGCACAGAGCTATATTTTTCATTTACTTTAGGTCAGAATCTTCATTTTATGCTACTTAGAAAACTAACACATTTTTTAACTACTACATTCTTGAACCAGGACTTGTTTCAGCACCGCTAAGTTTTAGAACCGCAACTTTTTTCTACTACTTACAGAACCAAAGCAGTTATACTACTAAGTTTCAGAACTACCACTTTTTGTACTACTAATTTCCGTAAGTAAAACATTTTTCACTACCTATAGACTAAACAAATGTTGTGTCCTACTTACTAAACAAATGTGTAGTGCTGCAGATATCATGCTCCAGTATCATTGAAAGTTCCACCGAGCATACACAGTCGGTTTTGAATACCAAAAAATGAAGCCCTTAACACTTACTTAGACATAATCAGAAACTGAATTTTTATGTGCATAAGCTGGGGGACGTTTTGGGTGGTGAACCCCAAACACGACAGGCCGAAGCCTTTAACTTTGCTTATACACATGAAAATTCATTGCACAACTTTACTGTAAATGACACTTACGCACGGTATGTTGCAACTGACTGAATTTTTTATGTGCATAAGCTGGGGGACGTTTTAAGTCATGAACCCCAAACACGACAGGCCGAAGCCCTTAACTTTGCTTGTGCACATGAAAATTTGCTCCGCAACCAATGCAGCACAATGACACCTTCACACGCTATGTTTCAACTGTGAAATTTCATAAATACCGGTATGAACCATAGAGAGGCGGGGACAGTGCATCAAAATGTAGTTTTTTTACCGTGCGAAAGTGTCATTGTGGGATGCTGACATCTCCATATGCCTCGCACCCACCTGCGTCCTATGCCTTAATGTTTACTGCGTCGTATTTACAGTATGTATGTCGCCCTTGAGAGGACGGTTGGGATGCTCACAGCCATTGCGGCACTACATGGACGGAAGTAAGATAATAATAGGTGTACTTCATTTGTCGTCGACATACTTCCTTCCACGTTGTGCAAATGATGGCAGTAACTGCATATGTACCATCTGCGACGACACCCACAATTTTCCCCGGTCGACCGTCGATCCCCCGGATACCGACGCTATGATTGAACTCATAGTAATAAATTTATAAAACCCGGAATTAGACCCATATCCACGTTTAAGGGCCGGCTTTATATTTTCTTCCCAGCCCGTTTAAAACCAGCTTCGTCCCACGGATGCATTGGGATTAATATGTGTTTGCACGAAGTGTTTGGAGAAGGAAATTGGCATTTTTTAGTCAAAATCTGAATTTGTTTTAACGAAAGTGGTGACTTTTCAGCTTTACAACCTGTTTATATAGAGATGACTTTAAAAGATGATCATCTTGATTGGTTAAATAATTCTCAATTTGATAAGATGAAGTTGAACATTTAATTGGATGTTTTCGGAAAACAATGCTGATGGGAATAACATCGAAATTGTCTCAGGATGTAGTGACTCGATAATGATTTAATCAGAAAATAATAGATATATAAGTGGGCGAAGACAATGCTTAAAGTTTTTATTAAAATTAGCTCCGAGATTACGGTACTTAAGGGTATCAAAATTTTAAAAATCAAAAATCACTTTTCCAAAACGTTCATCAAAATGTCTTGTAAAATTACTGCTGCTGAGCAAAGAGGCTGCTCTATGCAAGCAATGAAAAAGCTTGCATAGAGGTGCGTCCAATTTCTCTAAACCCCCGTCGTTTAAATTAGCCTCAAAAATTAGGTTGGCTCCCCCGGTTCTCCAACCCCCAAAATCAAATGGTCCGCTTCTACCTTCACCAAAGTTTGTGCATCCTTCAAATCGTCCGAAACTACAACCGAGTAAAGCCTTCAAACCAAAGCCGCAACAAAAATCCCCAATTCAAGCCTGAATTGGCAAGCCCCCCGACAAGAGCAAACTCGTCGCTTGAGCGTCCGTTTGTTCTGAAGGCGCTCCGAAGGCAGCAGTGAGCCTTAAGCCTGGTTTCCACGGAAAGTTATCCTCGGAGACCTTGTGTTTTCACGGGTTCGCTGTACGGAGACTTGGCAACGTGGGGGTGTTGGGTATTCCATACCACGTGAAAACGCTTGATACTGTGGGGAATAACTTTCAGTGGAAATTTATCCCAACCGCCCTCTTAAGGGCGACACACATGTAGGCGAACTTCAACTAGGTGTCACTCCCTCACCCTCTAAGAGGCCGTTAGGTGACCCTACATGTATGTAAACCGCCGTTCCCAGGTGGCAAGACTGGGAATACCTCTAAATATTTAGAGGTAGGCTGGTGAGCCAATACATGTAACCCAATTTTATTGTCAAGCTGGAGAACAAACAATTTTTTAGGACTACGTGGTAATGTATACATATCATTGTACTTTTAAATATTACTAACGGGTTATATGGTCCGTGTTGCCTTATATTTATATACATGAAATATACGCAGAGACGTTCTAGAAAAATAAGTTATAACACTATTGATCGCTTTCGCTACATATATGTAGTCAACAAAACAAAACTGATAAATGTCATATAAATATTGTAAGTGATTTTGTGAGGCAATTTGGGATAATTTTCCGCCGAAAATTTTAAAACAACCGTGTGGCTAAATGATATTTGTCAATTTTGCCGGGACGAATATCGATTATGACAAAATTTTGGCTTAAATTTGCATATAATCTGCATTCTGCGCAATTCGAAAATATAAAAATTGAATATAATTTAATCAGTGGCGGCGCTAACTACTACTAAACTGAAGCCTTTTTGAAATCAGTCCGACGGAAATGTGTCGTATTCCAAATTGGTGTCAACGCCACCACGTTGACAATCATCCAAACGCAGATGTTTTAAATTTATTTTTAGCGTTTAAAAATTTTTTGCAACAATTTAACAACGGTGGGAAAAAGTTGCGCATTTTTATTTATATATTATGCATCAAATCTTGTTTTGGGGTGTAAAAACCAAAATAATACCATAACCTGGGAGTGTTCCAGCGAGGCGGAAATACCATAGTGCGCTTTTACTAAAATTTCATAATCATACTGTGTAGTGAGACAAAAAACAGTAGCGACTGTAAAAACACCCGAAAACGGCACGAAAACAGCGTATTTCCAATAAAGGTTTCAACATATATTACTGTGCGGTATCACCATAATAGAGTAATCACTGTTAGTGAAAAATGGAATACAGGTCGTAAAAAGTTCACTTTTAAGGTTACAACTGCAGTACAGTAACACCCACAATACAGTAACACCCACACCCACTGTGCGTGTGGGTGGGCCCAAAGCCCCATTTTTCATCTACTCACCATATTGTCTCCGACACCATAGTACTTATGTATACTACAAAAATACCATGAGAAACACTATGGTGTAAAAGACACCATATAATGGATGGTAGCCGAAACCCAGGATGGAAAAATCCTTCACAAGGTGGGCATTTATAACGTAAACGGTGCATTAGTTAAAATACGAAATTAATTACTTAAATAATAGTCAATATACTGGGGAAAATATATATGTATATATATTCGATGACTAAAGCTCCAGACAAAAAGTAGATGTGTAACAGGACCGTTCCGGTCCGTTATGTGCGTTGTGCAAGATTTTGGCGTTAAAACTACTCAAATGCACCTCAAACTGAACAAGTCCATGAGGCACCAATTTTTAACGGTGCCTCGGCGCACCCCATAAGGCTTGAGGGAATGAAATTTACATAAGAATAGTATGTTGCATGGTGCCATGGTCACACTACTAATGTTGTTGCGTTACTTATTTAACATTTTATACACATATTTTTGCTTATGTCGTGAATTGACATTGCATGTCTGCTTTAACTTCGCTTTATGCTGCGTTTTATGTTGTTGTTTAACAGGACTTATATCAGGACCCCAATTTGGAATAGTCTTAGTCTAGATAGTGAATCGCCCCTTGCGGAATAGTCGATAATAGATTCGGATTTGGATTTGTTATTTGATCGGTTATGAGGGCAGTGATAGATGCGAGCCGAGAACTCAGTTCGCAGACCACGGGACGCTGGTCGGAAGCCGACCAGTCAGTTTAGCGTTAAAGCCTAATTACAACCGTCCGGGGATGGGAGACCGTTGATATTTTAAGCCAGACCATTAGCCTGATAGTGATCGCAACCAAAAATATTAAATTTACTAAAGCAGAATAATAAGTATAGCCGTGGTCACGGAGTTAACCGAGAACAACAAGCTTACAACGAATAAAACATTAGGGGTACTGTAGTTCCCGATTATTCGAAAACGACGAAAGCCGGGCCTGTTTGTTGGCCCGTAGCCGTTTACCGGTCTAGAATTCGGGCAACCGTCCCGAAGACTTTTTGGTAGAGGACTTTACGGGCTTTCTGCTACGGCGAAAATACCTCAAATCGCACGCGGATCTTACCGTAACATCATGCAGCAAAACACGTCGGAATTGAACCAACAACGTTACTCACGCTAAGTTTGGTTGTTGGTAGTGGCTTGGGTTAGGCATATTTATATATATGTATGTATATATATGTACGTATATAGCTGCCTTCAACGTCCCCGCGTCTAGTCTTGCCCCATTGGCCGAATCCCCTAATTTTGTCCTCTTTTGTGAACCCCAATGTCCCAATCCTCCATGTCTGGTCAGTGGTTACCACCGATTTCGTTGAGTCGTCGTTTTGGGACCGCTTGCTTTTGCGAACCAGCCCACTCTCGATGAAAGCGGCTACCAAACAACATGTGCCACCGGACAACCGAAGAACAACGACGGGTTTGACTGTGCCTCTTGACCCGCCAGAGGACGGCCGCTGAAACTCCCGCTTCATGCTATCAGCATATAAAATCGTCTGACTAGCGCCGTGGTGAACGGTCCTTCTTTATTGCCGAATCGCCGAGCAGAATCTTACACATCATCACGTAGCCCCTCCGTTTGGGCATCTTACGAACCCAAGCGGGACTCGATCCGACAAGCCACCACCCTGCTACGCTATTTGCCCCTCTTTTTTTGCCACCGTTTCATAATGCATTGCGAAAACGGACATAAATTCCTGTCGGTGTTACACCCTTCTAGCATCAGATCCCCGACTCCAAATGTATACATACGATCTCTCATTCTACTCGCCTACTTCCGGCGGACACAACGATGTACGGCGGCCCTCTGCCCGGCTTCCCGTTAAAACGCCACAACCTGCTAAATTGCCCCGTAATTTGGAGCACTAAGTTGAGGGTGGGTACAAAATACTCGAAATTTATTACCGACTCCAAGATGAGCAAATCGCCCCTCATTGCGTTCGCCTCGTCGAGACATCTCCAAAAATACTCGGCGGGCCTCCGTCCTTTCACCGTTGACCCGAGACGGCCACCTAAAACACACGGGCCGCAGCCGACACTCTCTCTATTGACACTTTTTTAATACTTTTTTTAATAATGGCGAGTCCAACGATGTGTGGCTTGCGTCGTTCTGCCCAGCCGATAGGGCGGGGGAGTCCGCCAAAGTCGCCTATGCTACAATACATAAGTCGTCGACCCGAGTGGGTCTGGCCCCAATTTTGCGTCCACCCCTTTGTGTTTGGTGTCATTCGATCCCGTTTTTCGTCCTGGAAATGGACCTGACAACGGCACTCCGAAATTCCTCGGGGATCCCATGTCCCACTCCCTTCCCGTGTCCCTCTACCTTTCCCCTTCTTTTTCCCTCTCTTTCTTCTCCTTTTGTTGTTTTGTTTTTTGTTCTTCTTTTGCTTCGACTGACCTCTTGGCCGTCGGTCGCTTTTGTTTTGTCGCTGTGTCCTCATGGACATGTTGACTACCATCGGAAATGGCGATGAGGACAACGGCGAACACCAAGACAACGGCAAGAGAACGGAAAACAAAAAATATATATAGATATGTATTTATATATATATTTTACATATAAAATCTAGTTAAATTTTATAGTTTTATAAGTATATAATACATATGTATACAAGCATGGACGCAGAGCCGGGGCGGGCTAAAGTGGGAAGGTTTGGGGACTGGTAGTGGCTCCTGGGAGACCCGGCCGGGAGTGCCATCCCGGTGAACGATCCCTGGGTGGGTGCCACGTCCCCGACCCCGTTGGGGTCCCGTCCGATGACTCTCGCCCTCCATGGGACGCTTGAAAGTCGACACGGTAAGCTAGAAACGCGTGAAAAGGTGCATTTTAGCTTGATGTCCCGCGATGTCCTCATGATTGAGGATCATGCTTCGAATCGCGACAAAGCCGATTTAGCTGGGCGGCGTTGCGATATGACAAAGACAACGCCGCAGATGAGGTCGTGGCTGAAACGATGTTGTGAACGGGTTGCGAAGTTCCAGGTCATCGATTTGTCAGATTAAGAGTGTTCTTCGGGGGATTGCGTGGATTATAGGTGTTGGTACTTTCTGCTTATGCTTTCATCTGATTAACGAGCACTGTGTTCGACGCTAAGTTGCCGATCGCCGACTAAAGTATGATTTCACCGTAACCCCGTAACTAGGTTAAACCCGGGAAATAGGTCATACACCTAAATAGTAGTTGGCAGTAACCCGCATAGGACCTACCCTTTTGGTGGGAAGATAGGAAAGTACCGGTGGGAATTCTGGGTAGAACTATGGAATTAGTCGTTCACACCGGACGGATCTACGCCTTATCCGGTCGTATAGATAGTACCTCGCGCCCGGTTTGATGTTTGATAACACCGTTTATTTGCACTATATTCGATGAAGCAGTCATTATCATGCTTGGAGCCGTACTATAGCTGGTCTTATGAACGTGACCATACACTGTTTTTGTACCATGATTTAATGCTGTTGATTATGCGATTACATATACAGTATTCGATTGAGTATCTGGATATCGGAAGATAGATCAGGCACAGTCCACCACTTCCTTGCGTTTACCTGCGTGCCATAAATGGTTTAAGCACTATTAGCGAGTCCTGCTTCTTCACCTTTGTTCGACTAACTCGCGGCCGACCCCCACAAGTCCGGAAGGGCCTCCCCCCACGTAATTTGTATGAATGCTAGCAGCGCCGCACGCTACAGAGAGTGAATTTTGAAGCACGCAGGAACTTACTGCCCGTCCCATAGCTGAGTCGGTTAACGCTAAAATTGGATATCTCGGGGATGATAGTTTCCGAGGATTCTCCGGGATCACATTCGCTCGTGCCACTACTTCCCTTATCGTTGAATACGGCCGACTAAAAATTGGTGCTTGAATACTGTTGCCCATAACCTGTATTTTCGTATGTCTTATCTTGATACCCTCGCTCTTTACGTTGTACATAGACTCAAATTAAATCTTGAAGTCACGCATGGTGTTCCGGGTTTTTCATTATCAAGCGTAATACGTCAGTTTGGATTGGTTAACTCTACACGCCCCGGCTTGTGGGTGAGAATATCCCAAGCCTCAACGTGTACGGTTCGCCTTTAATGTCATCACAAGGGAGCAAGAGAATTATTGCGAGAGGAATCTACGAAATCATCGATGAAAACCACTCGCGAAAATCTCACGCTCAAACTACACTTAAAATTTACTAGGAAAATTTCATTGTTATAAGCGAACATTAACAGTTATCAACTCATCGACCAGAGCAACCAACGTTAAACTTCCAGGGATTGTCAGATTCCTGTGGGGGCCACATAAGCTGCAACTAGCGGAAGAGTTCGACGGGTAATTAGTTAAGACGAACCTAAAATTTACCTAGCAATTTTAAACGATCACACAATTTTATTTTAACCTCCGGTAGACTAAACAACTTCCGTTTAAGAGTAGGATAGGGAATATCGGTTTGACATTATGACCTGTGAGCAGATTTGGATGTCAACCTCCTTGGGGAACCTCAGTAATCGTACCAGATACTAGACACGTGCGCTACCAATCGGGCGGGGTCCGAACACACCTCGTGAAGCGCGCCTGCGACTATCTAAGCTCCTAGCTTCTTGGGCATACATGCCGACGGTCGGTCATGCCAGGGGGGGGGGTAGAGGCCCCCACGGGGGGGGGTCGCGGCCATCCCAGGGCGGGGGTAACCCCCCCCCCCTGGCCGGCCAAATTTGTCTAGGGGGGTCGATCTCGTGAGGACCTTTTTTTTGGTCCTCGCAGCCGTTAATACTATTATTAACCCTATATGAGATGGAAATGGAGGATATAAAAAAGTCTGTTTTCATCGTTACGTGGTTTACTAAAAAGGAAATTGTCCAGCCTTCCACATTCCTTGATTGCAGCAGCCACGTTTCACAAAACTGTTACCGACCATATTCATTCGTTTGTTAAAACGGCTTCGTCTTAAAACCATTTAATTTAGCCGTGTGCATTTGTGTGGTTTTCACTTGTACCGATGAAGAAAGACTAAATATACACGTTTATATTTAGTCTTAAACGATTTATCCACAGAACTACTTTACTTTTAGCGACCAAACCCAATCTAAAAGAATGCCAAAAGATTGATAAATCGTCCCCTGTGACTTTTACTTTAGATTTGGTGGGTTTGGTGGATACTAATTCTGCTGCAATTTTAAATCTTTTAAATTAGCGTAGAAGCAGGCTGACTGTAAACACATTGCAGGCACTGATGCGAGTTAGAATTAACGGTCCTAACGAGATGAACAAATTCGCCGCAGTTAACTACGCTGAGGAATGGGTTCGCGCGAGTCACATACCGACAGATGATGCTACAAATATCGCTAAGAAACGTCGAGTACAAATATCTTTAGATACAGATGAAACTGCACAGTACGAGAAAAAATACCTGCCCAAAAGCAGGTTGTTCTAGCTAAATTGTAAGTTATAATAGGTAGTTATTCAACTCATATGTTTTCTATTTAAGAAATGCAAAAGCAAAATGGATCATAGTTTATGATCGAAAAAAATACTGAAACCATATGAGTTGACGGGCTTTCTTATGCCACATGTACCCATAATTTATTTAATCCTATTATCATTTATTTGGTTATAAACGCTCCAGAACATTTAACAAACATTGCTGAACATTTTGTTAAACCACATCTTGTGCATTTTCCACCAAATATTTGGTAATAGGATTAAATTTTTTAAACGAAATTAGCAGTGACGAAGGTTAGCAATAAAGATCAATAGATCGTGAGAAATCATTGCTCGAGATCAGTGGTTGCTGGCGTATGCTTTGTCTGGCTGAACATAGAATATCAAACTAATTAGTAATGTCATGTTTCAATGTCGTATGCCAGGTCTTGGCGCAGCCCAGCGTGCGACTATTTAAATATTAGAGTGCCGTTCACAACAGAAATTACTTGTAACAGTTTCCGGTGGTAAAAACGAACCCGCTGAAGCAGTTAAACAAAGTATCTCTGTGCATGTATAATTTGTATTGTAATTGTAAATTATTTGAGCAATCACTGATCTCTCACCTAGGAAATCTCTCACCTAGGAAATCTCTCACCTAGGAAATCTCTCAAATTCAGAAACAAATGAAATGACAACTAAGTAAAAATTGAGCAATTTCATGTGGTATGGGTCTGTGGCATAAGAAAGCTCGCCCGTGGCTTTTGTCTGCTGAGCTATCGGGTGCGACTCCTACGGCGATGGAGTGTTCCAGTGCTATTTTAGTGCTGAGTTCGTGGTTAATCCACCGTGGACCATAGCAGACATTCAATGTCTAAATCTAGTTAGTATATAAATAAGTATTTCGGTTAACTTTTATTTCAGGGAATGACGTCGTCAACAAAAAGCTTTCCACAAATTTATGCTGCATATGCACCACTAGCAACAAGCAGGCACAATTTGCGCAAGTTTTTGCACTAAGGTCAAGCTTTAAAACTCGGACAGCGGTCAAGTCACCCTCAGGGGAGGGGGTGCTGCGCACCCCCAAGGGGGGTAAAACCAGCCGGGCCTTTCGGCCCGGGGGAGGGTTGCTGCGCAACCCCGGGGGGGGGGGTGCTGCGCGCCCCCAGGGGGGGGGTAACCCCCATGGCCGTTCGGCCTCGGGGGGGGGGGCCGGACCTCAGGGGGGGGGTCCCGCACCCCCTCCCCCCTCTCCCGGCATGTATGTTCTTGGGTCTGACCGAGAAAAGTGTTAAAATTACGAAATTTAGGGTCCACCCTTGAGGTTATAATAGCCGGGGTCGTACGAGTGTGGTGTTAGGAAGTTGCACCGTGCAGCTGCGTACCGCTATTACAGATATAAACGATATGTATATGTACATAATAACAAAAATTTGCGATAAATTTATAAGTTACGAATGTTAGAAAAGGCATATACTGGTCTGGGTGGGGCAGGCTTGGAGCCCGGTCTTGGTTCGGGTGGGTCCTGAGTGAGGACTACCTCACCGTAGGTGGTGCTACCGGGGGCTTCCTGCTCCCTACCCCGTTTTAAACCTAGTCTGTAAATCGCTTCACTCCTCAGGATGCCCCGAGAAGTGATGTGTGAATAAAAAGATATGAAATAGATTTCCAGACAGCATGGTAAACAAATAGACGTTCGCAGGTGGGAATATAAGTATTTTGGCAGGAGTAGAAATCATGATGGCAATTTATTAAATATTGTCCCAAGATTATGAACATATGGATATCTATTGGTAGACAGGATTATAGTATGCGAGCTTAAATTTAGTTAGTATGAGGCGCAGATGCTTGTGGCTGTTGGCTCGAAGTTGAGGGCGTAGTATAATTTTTCCAGACGAGTTGGGATACTACTTTTGTTTGCGCCGTTGCCCGACTGTAATTCAACTGGTGTCGACCCGAAGCAGATACTGCGTGTTTACCAGCAACGTCTAGATGGCTCTATGCAGGTGCGGAAATTAAGATTGTCTGCTTTGTTGTTTTAACAGTTTATTTTAATCTGTGCGTTTATTTTCTTAAAATAGTTTCTTTATTATCGAAATAACCTCCGACAAAGACTGTATTCTGCTTACAAAAAGAATGAAAATCAAAATATAGTTTTTCAACTTTGGCATAATTTTTAATCTTGTGATTAGGTCATTGCTTCGAAATCCCGAAACCAACTTAGAACTCGGACTCGTCTCCGATTGGAGATCGGTCAGAAATGTGTGTAAGACATACCATCAATTTTTTAGGCTGAGCGAAACGCCCTTAGTAAGGAAATCAGCTCGACATCGGCAGCACGGAGTTCGGTGAGTTTTACTGGTCGGCTCCGTGCTTTGTTATAGTTTTATTACTTCATCTGTGTTTTCGCCTAGATTTTCGATTCGACCCGTTTGGATTTAGTTTATCGTTGATCGATGGGCCTCGAAGGAAGTGCGGGAGGGGCGGTGAGTCTGAGGATCGCTTAATTCCTTTGCGGATTTAATGGAAAGGATGAGCCCGAATAGTTATAACCCCAAAATTTAATAGTTGATCGTAGCTAGTTGCTCTTTCCCCGGAGAGTGGACTTTCCGCCCACATTTGGCAACCCCCTCTGCTTTCCCCCAATTGCTGCACGCAGTGTTGTCTGACATATAAGCTATAGGGTCGAGTTTTGAATCAGGTGATTAGAAAATGCACTAGCCGAAGCCCTGTTTCTCTTTAATCTTAAGTAGACTCAAGAACAAACTCTATTGAACATAAGGGGTCCAAGTTTTACATTGTGGCTGAGCTGACTTTGGCATGGTGAATTATCCCTGAAATGACAACGATTAAAACTTGCTTGGTTAAAAGAAAGGATCGATGGCACCTATGATCTATTGGGTTTTGTGGTTTGTAGGATTGTTTTCAAAATTAGTAACTTAGTAGAACGTTCGGCGCTCATGCTGAGTTTGAGGCCGCCGAATCTATAACATAAGAAGGGAGACCGCGAGCCTATCATAAAATCTCTATCATAAAATGTGGGGTTATGTAGTATTAATAGCCTTGGAATCATGCGGCATTGTGCAAAGTTATAGCGGATGTGTCCGGATACCGCAAGTTCCAACTGTTCTCATGGTTCACCTACCTCAATAGGAAGCTTCTTGTGAAATCAACAAAACAAAATGAAACAATCACTTCTCACTGATTCAATTTCTTTTGGGCATACCTGAATTAAGAAAATCCCCGTCTACGATGAGCTTCAAGCCGTTGGCTCTGAAAATTAAGTGGTTAGTCGTTTCTCGGCGGCGTCAAACACAAAATGCTGCGGTCGACTCCTCGTTTCGAAATGAAGATGTCCTAAGGTTAATACTCCAATAAAAATAGGTAAGGACTGACGGATGGCGGGAATTACATGCGACCCTCATGATCCTTCGTATGACCATAAGATTAGCAAATAGGGTACAAACCACGCTTCTGAAGCGCGACCAAGGGAACACTAGGAACAAGATCCGAACAACTTGAGGACACTGGATGTGTCGCCCCGCCCTCCGAATTAAACAACAAAAAGGTGAAAATATTTTATTGGTGGATCATGTTACATGAGATCTTTGTACGGCGCCCTAGCTTACATAGAATTGGAAACTCTGGGCAGTCGAACATGCGCATGGTGAATTAACTGTGAACGAGGAGTATATGAACTAGCAGGAGTGGTTCGCGTATGTGCTGACTTTTGGCGATGGTGCATTACAATTTCCTAGAATAATTTAAGCTAAAACCACTGAAGGTTCTACGCCCTAATTTTTTTACAATTCAGACCGAAACTTTCGAAAGCCTCACGTCTAGGTCTGCTAGAACGAACTGGTGCTGGAACTTTTAAAAGTTGCGTACCTGTATCTCAGGATAATGAGGCGAATAGTGCAGAGTGTTTCGTGGTCAAACTTTATTTAATAATCCAAGTTGGAGTTACCGAGCGTTCCGGCCTTTAAGATTTGTGGGATACTCTAGGCCAAAATTGCTAGGAGCCCCCATCCTGAATTACCGAGTAATTAGGGCAAAATTAATAGGTGCTTCCGATTCGAATTTGTCTTTAGCCTGGCACCGCTGGCAAGTAAGCAAAAGCGAGAGCCGCGCTCTAACGTCAAAAATTTCATTCGTGTACCTGCTTCACAGTCGACCAGTAAAAGCTTTAACTCGTCGCCAACCACTGCCTTCTTCTTCGTATAGATGACGCCCCTAAGGATTATTTAGAGCAGAAATTTTAGACGCGTTTGAACACGAACAAACGTCAGGAACAAAACACATCGTAGGGTACTCGGCCCCATGCGCCCCCACCATTCCAAAACTAAACCCGATCTGAGAAAACTTTGGCCTCACATCGGGCGGGAGCAAAACCCCTAATTTGATTCATGGCAACATGACTGCTAATGTGTTGAGATTTAGATTCAGTTTCAAGTTAGGTTTTTCTCTCTCTCCACATAGTCAGTATCAGTCATTGGCACGATGACTGACGCGCTGGCGCTCGTTTAGGTAGCGACAACGCTCTTGAAATATAAAAATTACCAGCGTTGGCGCAACGCGCATCGCAGTGGAAACACAGCGCAGCACGCAGCGATGTGCAACAACGACAACACAATGTACAACAATGCCAGAATTTCTGCAGTGGGTGTTCACATTTGTGAACGCTGCAAAAGAGACAAGAAAAAAAGGGGAGGGAACAAAATTGAAGAAACAAAGTACAATTTAGGACTTAGGGTAGAAAATCGCAGGACGAAAGAAGGGGTTAGGATAGGGCTGCAACTGGGAGGACAGTGAAGTTTTAGCCGAACTGAGGGTTACTCAGCGAACTACAGTAATGCGTTGTTCACATTAAGTTGCGTGCATCTACTGCACACGGTTACGCAAAGAACCGCTGTTTTCGTTACACTGCGGTTGTCGCTACTATGTAACATCGATCTTATCTGTCGCTACAAGCTTCGTGCAACAGTTGGCATTTTATAAACACGCTTGTAGAGAGCATTGCAATTGACGTTACGCGGCTTGTAACAACAATGTTTAAAATTGCATGCCTGGTGTAACGTCAATAACGATTGCCGCACTGTGGTGTAATAAAGAATAAAATTTTTGCACTGCAACTGTAACAGAAATCCTAGTTGCTGCACAGCAGTGTAACAACAGCTGAGAAAACCACACGCCAGCTTTGTTACATAAACAGAAATTGTAGAACCCTGGGGTACCGATCCCCTCCAGTTTGGTATTGGTGTCCCCTCCAGTTTGTTATTGGTGCCCCTCCAGTTTGATATTAGTGCTCTCTTCCAGTTTGATTGTAGTGCCCTCTCCAGATTGTTATTGGTGCCCCACCAGTTTGATATTGGCTTTCCGCTCCAGTATGATGTTGGTACGCCCTTCCAATTAATTTGATAGTTCATTCTATGTTATTTTTATGCATTTTTTCAATGACTATCATCTTTACACACATAATGTCATTTAACGGTACAGAATTTTTTTCAAAGACGTCTACATCTTGAATATACCAGTCAATGTAATATAGCGATTTTTATGATTTTTATGACAGAGTTGTTGACTTGGCGGTGACAAAAATAATGTGAAAGACAAGGGGCGTGTCCAGTAAATTGTATGTTGCTCTCTGCCGGTTCCGCTCTTCCTTTTTCCTGGCTGGCGACAGGCAGAGATACTAATCTATTAATACGCTCGAATCTCGTCTACTACTACCCTAGGAACATACTTGGGAAAACTGTCAATGGAATTGTGAAGGAAGAAATGAGGTTTAGATTGAGAAACGCACCCAATATAACACTTCAATTGGAAACTCAAGTATATACATAGCGGAGCGGTGTACAGTCTTTGCGGTGAAAGCTCAAGCTGGTTGGGCTAGATTTCGAAACTGGGGGCTAAGTCCCCAGTAGCCCCCCTAAACACGCCGCTGTGAAAGACACTTGGGAATAATAATAGTCTGCAATAAATTACGGGGACATATAATCAGACACGCCCGCACTCACAGATATGAAGATATATATGTATATAGAAAGTGCTCCTGCAACTATGCTCCCAATTTAAACTGGCGATATAAACACAATAAAGATGAAATATTCAATGATTCACTGCTGTTCTAATTTTGGTAACTCGATGGTGGGCTAGTGTTGTAAAATATTAATAAATTTTCATTTATCCACCTACGCTACACACAGTGCAATGACGCGACGCGAATGTACAGAACAAATGTATAAAATTTTGAGGAGTTAGAGAATATGATAAGTTTAATAAACTAAAGGGAATTCCGTGAGCAACGTACGCAGTTGTAGTACGACTTATCTCATATAACACGAGACACAGAAAACATCTTCGATCTCAAAAACTGTTTGTTACAATAATTATTATATTATTGCAGTGTCGTTTGACTGCTGTTATCGTTGCATGCAGTTATAACCCTTGATAGTATCCGAAGACCACTCGCTCGTTCACTCACACACGGATTAATGTTTATCCTAAATGGCTGTCCAAACACTGCTGAATTTTCTAAAAATATATTGCTTTAATGTATCTTACACAGACAGTGATCGTATTGTACACCGCGGCCGGCCACGTTAGACGAGCACAATTTTGGAAATATTGAGTTTGATGACGATGCAATAATATGAGAATATAATAAAACATTTTGTTTAAATACATTTAACGTATCCAGCGGATCAAAAAGCGTCCAGCTGATCAGAAAATACTTTTTATTTATCTGCGTCGCTCATAAATCATCAATGCATTGATGAATCTAAGTAATATTTATTCGACGCGTAATATTTGTGTACTTATCGTTTTTGTTAATGCTGCTGCAATGCTGTCCTGCATACATATTGATACCCCGTCGGAGGGTGGGAGGACGGCCTGGATCGGTTGGGTGTGGGGAGGTCTTCTGAGGGGGTGCTAAAAATGGATGACCTCCCAGCCCCTCCCATCCAAAGGCCCAATTTTACCCCAATTTTCAATCTATTTGCACAAAATTCTGTGAGGCCGGTGGAGCTTAAAGGGTAGAGGAGCACCCTCAACGGGGTAACCCAGGATCTCGGGGTGGGGGAGCGCCACCTCCTGAACTCCTGTTTCGGAAGTATGATTTCCTGCCTAAATTTTCACGAGGCCCACGCTAATTAGAACTTTTTGATTGTGTCCATTTTGGGTCCTTCGACATTTCAAGTCGTAACTCTTGCCAGCAGCATCGGATGGAATGCAGCTACCTTAATTTGATAAACATTTCTTCAAAGATTTAGCTGCTCGTTACACTAGCGTTCAATAATCTCCGTTTGTGTTACAAGGCTGGCGTGTGTTTTCCTCAACTGTTGTTACAATGCTGTGCAGCAACTAGGATTTCTGTTACAGGTGCAGTGCAAAAATTTTATTCTTTATTACACCATAGTGCGGAAATCGTTATTGACGTTACACCAGGCGTGCAATTTTAAACATTGTTGTTACAAGCCGTGTAACTTTAATGGCAATGCTCGCTACAGGCGTCGTTATAAAATGCCAATTGTTGCACGAAGCTTGTAGCGACAGATAACAACGAAGTTACATTGTAGCGACAACGGCAGTGTAACAAACACTGCGGTTCTTAGCGTAACCGTGTGCAGTAGGTGCACGCAACTTAATGTGAACGACGCATAATCGAGACAGTTGCTGACGAAATTACTGAACATTGAGACATTTTTGGGCACGACCCGTGTCCCGTAGATGATTAGTGGCTATGTCCCCCGAGCTCAATCTAAAGTGTGGTTATAGGACAGTGGTAAAGGCTAGACAAAGCTTTCGGACCAGTAAAATTGATCGACTGATGGATTGCCGAAAACGACATAAATCGCCGCCCCCACCAAAATTGTTGGTACAGCTTTACGTGGGGGCAGCACCTAAAAGTGCTTGGCATCGTGCCCCCAGCAACCATAGCAAAGCCCGTTAAATCCTATACCATCAAAATGTTTCTCAGTGTTTCACAGGCCAATACATAATTTACGTAGGTTAAAGTCGCCCCCAAATTGAGGTCAACTTTGCTATTCAAGATGGGGCTTACTATGGATGATAGTAGGACAGTTTTAGGATGTTCTAAGTCGCGCCTCTAAAGTTTAACTTGGCCATCGATTAATTAGATAACGCAAGACCTAAATTACGAGGACACGGGGACCAGGATAAGCTTTGTCTCCAGGGTTCAGGATAACGTTTAATATTCCGTTTAACCATCTATGTTCCTCCTGGAAGAGCCACCACGTGCGAGCTTTTCCAAAACGCTTTGTTTGCAGGCACTTTTATGGAGCGCGTTTCTGTTGGCTAGGGCGCGAATATTGAACCCAGCCGGTAGTTTAAATCATGCCCCCGCCTTTAAACAGCGTCTCCAAAGTTACGCGAATGTAGATCCAATTCAAATAATTCCAGGAATTATGTTCGGAGAGAGTAAATGCTGTTTGTCGCCATATTGCGATTCCTTCAATAATAATGCACGGGCGATGGAAGATTGTGAAGGAAAAAACTGACGCTTGCAGCGTAGAGATATCGGATTGGAGTATTACTAACTTGCAAACACACACCGAGTCGGGTGAAGAGCCTGATACAAGGCCGTTAGGATGGAGGAATGTACGGGTTACAGAGACAAGAGCCGTGTCGCACTAGTGTGTTTACTCGCTCGAATAATAATGCAACACGCTTGCAAAGTTTACAACATCTGTTGGATGACTCAGAGGCTGCGCCGTTCTAACTATTGGCGTGGCATAGATACTGTCTCTTTACGATGCAAATGATTGTACAATTACAGTCTCATAGAACCTGAACCCATAGCTGACCTAAGTTACGCCAAAATGGGGGATTGCAGAAACAGCGATTTTGTTGTGCTACCTGGTTGGGTTCATAGTCTATCCCCATCCACCCGCTGGCCCGATTCAAACGAATGTCGTCTGGTACTAGGTAGCTGCCCGGATTTCTTCGATTACTATTGTAATGACTACACCATTGTTTGAAGATCTGTATACCCCTATTGTCCGTGGCGTTTGATCTTGTATATCGTTAGAAAATAAAAAGTTCAGAAAGTCAACACAAGTGTCTTGTGTTGCTAAGCAGCGTTGTACATTGCAGTGATCTGTCCGTTCGGACCGGACAACGCCACGGGCTACGGCCTGAGATTGAGAAGATCTCAAGCTTTAACGCGTAGGGTTTGCTGCCAGCGCTAATACTATGGAGTGACTACATTATTGTCAATAAATAACTAACCGTAAAGTAACCGTGGAAATCAATCATGAAATCACCATACCCTGACATTGATTAAAATTTACCAGGCAACATGCATTATTTCAAAGAAATAATGGTAGTTCATAAATCAATTTTCACGACGTCTGACGTTAAACTCTCAGGAACAGTCGGAACCCTGTGGGTGCCACATTGGCTACAAATAATTAGTAGGGTCGGAACCATAATCTGTTGAGACATAGTCAAAATTTGCACCAAACCACACGTTGGCATAAATCTATTTCCTAATGATATTGAATTAAACAACTTCCAAGTGATATTAGGTTAAGGGAATATCGGTTGGGCATTATGACCTCTGAGCAGGTGTCTGTGTCAACCTCTCTGGGGGAGCTTAGCAATCATATAAGATACTAGACACGTGCGCAACCAAATAGCGGGTCCGAACACACTTCATGAAACGTTTCTGTCACTTGCTAAGCTTCATAACTTCTTGGGTCTGACCATGAAAAGCGTGAAAATAGAAAAATTAGGGTGCACCTTTCAGGTTATGATAGCCCGGGTCGTATGGGCACGGTGTTAAGGAAGTTACGCCATGCAGCTGCGTTTGTTATTACACTATACATATATAGTCCATTTAGTGGTTTGTATTTGGCATCTATAGTATGTGTTAGGGAATCGCAAAGTTTTATTACTTGGAGACTGAGAGTCGATTCTACCTTCCGATCGGAAGATCCAGAACTATCCGCCCGGGGCGGTACAGGATTTGCCAGGTGGGGCACAAGCTACCCCTACTTGGCGCACATAAACATGCACTTCGCTCTTGTGTCATCCTGCACGGAGGGCGCGCCTGGTTGCACGGGGCGCACGCCCACCCGTGGTGCCCCCATCACCTTTGGCTATACCGGTGACCCAGCGGATATGATTCAGGAAGAGCCACCCCTCTAAGGGCAACGAACTGATTCCCCCTGTAGAAGCCTACAGCATACCTCCTTGCGGACTCCGGCTTCAACCTGGAATCTTGCCACTGAGCATGTACATGGAGCATGAAATACTGCGTGCCTAGTTACCGATAGATCTATCTACAAGCCTATCATTTAGTTATGCAGAATAAATATATTTAGTGAGACAAACAAAAAGTACATTATTATCCACGAAATAATATCGAAATTAGATTTAATTATAATTGTAACGGATACGGAACGAAACGTCGATATGGACGTGACTTTGTGTTTACGAAATTATGTGTTTGTAATATCCTACCGGCCTTTACAGACAAAGTTCTATTTATTTGAAAACGTGTTCTCAAAGTTTTTCTTTATTTATAGCGCTCTGTTCGGGCAGTAAATCTCTTGCCGCTTGGTCGAAATAATAGAAATAAACTGTCAACATGGGCTATTTCCGAAACAGACCAAATTGTACCTCTTAAAAAATTATATCGCCAAATGACATTAATTGTCTGTTTTTAAAAAAATTTTAAAAATGACAGTAGAAAAATGTACTAGTTTTGGCATAAAACATGTGAGAAGGACACTTCCATGACCCTACAATATATATTCAATGCATAAAACAGTGCTTCCTTTTGGTGTTTTAGTAAAGCACTCAAACTTATAATAGTTATCGTTTTAATACAAATTGTATGCAGATTTTTCATTCGCAGATATATGAGACTCATTTCAGCCAATTTCGCTGGCGATGCCCCATTTCAATTTATGGCTGTAATGGCCATAAATTTTCATTTTATACTTAAACTTGCGTAAAAACGCTCCGTACTTTATCGTAGACGCACACCGTTATCTCTTTTGCTATTGAACAAAAAATTTGTCGAAATTCGGCCATTTGAAAATGAATTTTGAATGACACCGATATATAGTAAGAGAAGTTTTTATCTACTTTCGCTATGGCAAAATTGCTCCTCGATTCACTTTCTTGGTATGACCCAATGACTTTACAAGTTAAACGAGAGCTAGGGCTTCTAAAAAACTTAAGAACACGTGGCAATTTATATTCGCATCAAACTGTGAGACAATGAGAGAAAAGAACATTTTATGACCACGTTCAAGGCTGGTTCAGCGTACTTCCAACACCACGCAATTTCACAGTAGAATAATAATTCTAAATAAACAAAAATTTAGAATAGTGTGTTTCACGATGCTTGGAGGCTTGCATCGGGTTTGCTCAATGAGAGGATATAACACCTCCTTGGCATAGCCGCTGGCGAAAAAATTAGCGGCACATTTCTAGCAGGGCATTTGTAAAGAAAACTTATCGATTATTTTCAAAAATAGCCGCAAATGTTTATAGGTAAAAGTAATAAAGGGGCATCTGGAACAACATGTAACGCGAATCCTTCATATTTATCAAACACAACTCATATATGCTTTCTATAGCTATTTGCCGCAGAGAACAGTGAAACTGAGTCCGAAGTCAATATTTTCAAATATTAGAGATATAGTTAGGCGCAATAGTAACCATAGTTTTTGTGAAGAATTTGGATTTGTTGTACCGTAAGAAATGTTGAAAAATGCCTCGGAGACTCGTGGTAATAATTCTCAGATTTGTGTTAAATTCATAAAATAATGCAAATATTATGAGTAGTTGCTCATCGAATATTCTGAATATTTGCGAAAAGAATATGTTATAAATACGATGATTTCGGCTTCTTGGTGTATCATAGGTCTAGGTCAACGGATAAGTTCAGGTTTGGGTATGATATATCGTAATCAGCAAAAATTTCAGCATATTATCTCACGGTTTTGTCCCTTCAGCTCCAATTTGGACTGCTTTACCCGTGTTTTTTCAACAATGTTTTTACTTAGGTGCACGAACTGCTGAGATGTAATTGCTGTTTGACAGTAACCAACAACGTTTATCGAATTTATGGTATCATAATTTTACATACAAATTCAATGAAAATTAACGGCTAGTTTTCAAACACAAAGGAGATACACTTTAGTGGTCTTCACTGGCGTTACATTAGCATTTCTTAGATGATTTAAGGGCGTTGCAAGTTATATATTCACACAGTTCAGTTTAAAGTATAAGTAATTGCAGTAAGCTCTATTTGCTAATAATTTTAAAATTTTACATTTTTGAATTTTAAATTACTGGTGAAGAAATTAGTACCTTAGCTAGTACACATTACAGACAACATTTTTCGCTGTAGAATAAATATAGTTTTTTGTCCAATATATTGGCTTTGTATCCTTTGCGACGTCGCGCAGAGATAGCTCAGTCGGTAGAGTTTCTGCTTGCGGATGCAATTCGTAGGTTAGAACCTCACCGTTATTCAACATTTTAGCGATATATTCAGTTGCTTTCGCCGTTTACGCGAACATCTAGGCTCAAATCCATAAACTGCGCTCCAAAGATGGAGGTCGTACGCAGGTCAGATGCTACTGCCGGCTCGGCGAACCCAGAATGACACCTGCGTCCACCACCTACATATCTAGCTTAATAATTAACAACTTAAGTGCTGCTTATCGTTAATTCGATTATGGAAATAAAATAGATATTCCATATATACAAAATACATGGTTATATAAAATATGGCCAGTGGAAGTTTTAATGGAAGACGGGGAATGTTGAATATAGCGGATTATATTTGCTACGGCATCGGGCAGGGATACCTTTGTCGCAGGGAGTAACCGGAATTCCGGTTGCGGCTCCGGCCAAGGGCAAAGCCATACCGGAACCGGAATTCCGGATTAAAACATTTAGTAAGAAATTTTCGCACAGACATATGTAATATAGAATACAATGATCAAGTTCCAGTACAACCAAGCAAAAGAAAAAATTAATTCATTAATTTGCCGTTTGAAACGTAAGTAGGGCGCATAATTTCAGTGGGAATTTTTCATCTTAACTCGCAGTAGTCTATTAAAACCAAACCATGTCGATGCTTGTATCATCTATTTTACACATTAAGAAGTCTACGGGGTATGTTCGAATTAATCCGTCCACCTCGGTAACAGAGTGGATTACTTAGAAGTACATAGCTGTAAGCTAGGCTAACATAAATTGCGTCAAGTAACCACCAGTGCACTTGTAAACTGTGTAAATCAGTCTACATTGAAGTAAAGTAACGTATCTGCAACGCCGCCAGGAACTGCGTTATTGCCACTGAACTGTATTTATTGAAACTGGGCGAGCAGTAACAGTTTGTCTCATGAATAGCATCTGATTAGAAAGATATTATCATTATCATCTTACTAACGGGCACTGTTTGCACAGCGCGTCAGTCTAAACAGTGTCTCTGACCTTTGATCAGAAAATTACTTTCTATTATTTTTCTCAGAACCATATAAACCAATAATTGAAAGTTTCCTGCAGAACATGTAACAAACGTATGTGTAGTAAAGGGAGGCGATTGGAGACAAATCGAAAATGTTTATTCTACGCTCCATGCGTTGTAAGCACATTCAATTTGACGCAGTATATGCAAGCAAGGGTGTATAGTTGAAATCATTTTTTGCTCTGAATGTCCAAAAGCCGACATATTGATCAATAAATAAAGATTATTAGCTTCCTCAGTCTATTTAAAGTTTCAGAAAGGCAATAATGCCATCGCAATACATTAAGTTTAATGTAAAAGTTATTTTCAATACATTTTAAATCCATTATACTTTCACTTCTTCCTTTCATCTGTTTTACTATATATAAGTTTCGAAGACCAGGTTCCGGATCCGGTTTAAATGGACGGTTCCGGTTATTCCCTGCTTAGTCGGTGGAGTTTCTTCTTGCGGATCCAAAAGCGGGGTGCCATGCATTCCAATACCACCCCTACCCAACATTTCAACGCTCGCGAGACGTGGAGTTTTCGTTTGAACCTATGGAGAGTCGGGCTATGACCGTTTCGGGTGGCAAAGAGTTCCATACGTTGACAGAGCGGAAGGTAAAGCTATAACGAGCACAGTTTTTTGGGATATACCGAGTTTTCAGTTTAAGTGGGTGGCTTCGAAGGCGGTCGGATTTGGAAACTATAAAGACATTGTCTAGCGATTTCTCAACGAGGCCATGTGCCATCCGATAAATCATGATCAGGTCGGCTCGAGTGCGCTAGTTTGGAGCTTTTGAAGTGAGAGAGTTCGTAGACGTTCCCCGTACGTCATAGATGATAACTGAAACATTATACATGTTATCTGCCGTTGTACACCTTCAGTTAGCTCACAGTCACGTTTGTGGTGGGACACAAACAGCATGAAGCATACTCGAGACGAGGTCTTATTAATGATTTCGATTATTACATAGCTATAACAAAAACGATAAATATTCAAATAATATGCCGGGAAAAAAGCCCTTGTCGCAGAGTGGTACTAAATGCATAATTTGTACTAAAGCTGCTGTTAATTGCTGTATTGAGTGTTCGTCTTGTTCAGGTTGGATGCACACGTCATGCAGATTTGGAACGGCTATAGATGAGTCTGTTATCAGCCATGAATTTGTCAAAATATTTTGTGACAGCTGCCTTAGTTTATCAACGTCGTCACCAAATAACGGTATTAAAGATCTTGTAAGTGAACTGGCAGTTAAAGTTGACGCTTTAGCTGCTAAAGTTGAACAATTCAGTGATGTGAAAGACGATGAGTCGCAGAACAAAAGTTGGGCTGAAGTGGCAGCCAAAAACGCTATTGTAAATGCAAAGGTCGTCACAGTAGACCAAATGCAATCGTTTCAAAATGACGAAGTAAATCGTATTTATAACATATTCTTTTTTGCAAATATCCAGAATATTGATGAAGACAACTACTCATAATATTTGCATTATTTTATGAATTTAACACAAATCTGAGAATTATTACCACGAGTCTCCGAAGGCATTTTTTCAACATTTCTTACGGTACAACAAATCCAAATTCTTCACAAAAACTATGGTTACTATTGTGCTTAACTATATCCTCGGCATTCTAAAATATTGACTTCAAACTCAATTTTCACTGTCTCGGCAAATAGCTATAGAAAGCATATAAGAGTTGTGTTTGATAAATATTAAGGATTTGGTTTACGATGTTGTTCCAGATGCCCCTTGAGTCAGCTTTTACCTATAAACATTTGCGGCTATTTTTGAAAATAATCGATAAGTTTTCTTTACAAATGCCCTGCGAGAACCGTGCCGCTAATTTTTTCGCCAGCGGCTATGCCAAGGAGGTGTTATATCCTCTCATTGAGCAAACCCGATGCAAGCCTCCAAGCATCGTGAAACACACTATTCTAAATTTTTGTTTATTTAGAATTATTATTCTACTGTGAAATTGCGTGGTGTTGGAAGTACGCTGAACCAGCCTTGAACGTGGTCATAAAATGTTCTTTTCTCTCATTGTCTCACAGTTTGATGCGAATATAAATTGCCACGTGTTCTTAAGTTTTTTAGAAGCCCTAGCTCTTGTTTAACTTGTAAAGTCATTGGGTCATACCAAGAAAGTGAATCGAGGAGCAATTTTGCCATAGCGAAAGTAGATAAAAACTTCTCTTACTATATATCGGTGTCATTCAAAATTCATTTTCAAATGGCCGAATTTCGACAAATTTTTTGTTCAATAGCAAAAGAGATAACGGTGTGCGTCTACGATAAAGTACGGAGCGTTTTTACGCAAGTTTAAGTATAAAATGAAAATTTATGGCCATTACAGCCATAAATTGAAATGGGGCATCGCCAGCGAAATTGGCTGAAATGAGTCTCATATATCTGCGAATGAAAAATCTGCATACAATTTGTATTAAAACGATAACTATTATAAGTTTGAGTGCTTTACTAAAACACCAAAAGGAAGCACTGTTTTATGCATTGAATATATATTGTAGGGTCATGGAAGTGTCCTTCTCACATGTTTTATGCCAAAACTAGTACATTTTTCTACTGTCATTTTTAAAATTTTTTTAAAAACAGACAATTAATGTCATTTGGCGATATAATTTTTTAAGAGGTACAATTTTGGTTGGTTTTGGAAATAGCCCATGTTGACAGTTTATTTCTATTATTTCGACCAAGCGGCAAGAGATTTACTGCCCGAACAGAGCGCTATAAATAAAGAAAGTCTCTGAGTAACACGTTTTCAAATAAATAGAACTTTGTCTGTAAAGGCCGGTAGGATATTACAAACACATAATTTTGTAAACACAAAGTCACGTCCATATCGACGTTTCGTTCGGTTTGCGTCACGAAAATAATTAAATCTAATTTCGATATTATTTCGTGGATAATAATGTACTTTTTGTTTGTCTCACTAAATATATTTATTCTGCATAACTAAATGATAGGCTTGTAGATAGATCTATCGGTAACTCAGGCACTAAATAATTCATGCTCCATGTACATGCTCAGTGGGATTATTCCAGGCTTTAGCTGTAGTCCGCAAGGAGGGTAGGCTCGTAGGCTTCTACAGGGGGAATCAGTTCGTTGCCCTTAGAGGGGTGGCTCTTCCTGAATCATATCCGCTGGGTCACCGGTATAGCCAAGGTGATGGGGGCACCACGGTGGGCGTGCGCCCGTGCAACCCAGGCGCGCCTCCGTGCAGGATGACACAAGAGCGAAGTGCATGTTTATGTGCGCCAAGTAGGGGTAGCTTGTGCCCCACCTGGCAAATCCTGTACTGCCCCCGGGCGGCTAGAGTTCGCGACTCTTCCGATCGGAAGGTAGAATCGACTCTCAGTTTCCAAGTAATAAAACTTTGGGATTCCCTAACACATACTATAGATGCCAACAAAATACAGCTAAATGGATGATATATGTATAGTGTAATAACAAAAATGTAGCTGCATGGCGTAACTTCCTTAACACCGCGCCCATACGACCCGGGCTATCATAACCTGAAAGGTGCACCCTAATTTTTCGATTTTTTCACGCTTTTCATGGTCAGACCCAAGAAGTTATGAAGCTTAGCAAGTGACAGAAACGTTTCATGAAGTGTGTTTGTACCCGCTATTTGGTTGCGCACGTGTCTAGTATCTTATACGATTGCTAAACTCCCCCAGAGAGGTCGACACAGACACCTGCTCAGAGGTTGATAATGCCCAACCGATATTCCCTTAACCTAATATCACTTGGAAGTTGTTTAATTCAATATCATTAGGAAATAGATTTATGCCAACGTGTGGTTTGGTGCAAATTTTGACTATGTCTCAACAGATTATGGTTCCGACCCTACTAATTATTTGTAGCCAATTTGGCCCCCACAGGGTTCCGACTGTTCCTGAGAGTTTAACGTCACACGTCGTGAAAAATTGATTGATGAACGACGATTATTTCTTCTGAAAATAATGCATGTTGCCTGGTAAATTTTAATCAATGTCAGGGTATGGTGATTTCATGATTGATTTCCACGGTTACTTTACGGTTAGTTATTTATTGACAATAATGTAGTCACTCCATAGTATTAGCGCGGGCAGCAAACCCTACGCGTTAAAGCTTGAGATCTTCTCAATCTCAGGCCGTAGCCCGTGGCGTTGTCCGGTCCGAACGGACAGATCACTGCAATGTACAACGCTGTTAGAAACACAAGCACTTGTGTTGACTTTCTTAACTTTTATTTTTTTCTAACGATATACAAGATCAAACGCCACGGACAATAGGGGTATACAGATCTTCAAACAATGGTGTAGTCATTACAAGATAATTGAAGAAATCCGGGCAGCTACCTAGTACCAGACGACATTCGTTTGAATGGGGCCAGCGGGTGGATGGGGAGAATACCATCAACCAAACCAGGTAGCACAAAAAAATTGCTGTTCCTGCAATCCCCCATTTTGGCGTAACTTAGGTCAGCTATGGGTTCAGGTTCTATGAGACTGGAATTGTACAATCATTTGCATCGTAAAGAGACAGTATTTATGCCACGCCAATAGTTAAACGGTGGAGCCTCCTGAGTCATCCAACAGATGTTGTAAACTTTGCAAGCGTGTTGCATTATTATCCGAGCGAGTAAACACACTAGTGCGACACGGCTCTCTGTCTCTGTAACCGACATTCCTTTATCTAACGGCCTTGTATCAGGCTCTTCACCCGACTCGGTGTGTGTTTGCAAGTTAGTAATACTCCAATCCGATATCTCTACGCTGCAAGCGTCAGTTTTTTCCTTCACAATCTTCCATCGCCCGTGCATTATTATTGAAGGAATCGCAATATGGCGACAAACAGCATTTACTCTCTCCTAACATATAATTCCTGGAATTATTTGAATTGGATCTACATTCGCGTAACTTTGGAGACGCTGTTTAAAGGCGGGGGCATGATTTAAACTACCGGCTGGGTTCAATATTCGCGCCCTAGCCAACAGAAACGCGCTCCATAAAAGTGCCTGCAAACAAAGCGTTTTGGAAAAATCTGCATGTGGTGGCTCTTCAGGAGGAACATAGATGGTTAAACGGAATATTAAACGTTATCCTGAACCCTGGAGACAAAGCTTATCCTGGTCCCCGTGTCCTCGTAATTTAGGTCTTGCGTTATCTAATTAATCGATGGCCAAGTTAAACTTTAGAGGCGCGACTTAGAACATCCTAACAATGTCCTGACTATTATTGGATAGTAATCCCCATCTTGAATAGCAAAGTTGACCTCAATTTGGGGGCGACTTCAACCTAGGTAATTTATGTATTGGCCCTGTGAAACACTGAGAAACATTTTGATGGTATAGGATTTAACGGGCTTTGCTATGGTTGCTGGGGGCACGATGCCAAGCACTTTTAGGTGCTGCCCCCACGTAAAGCTGTACCAACAATTTTGGTGGGGGCGGCGATTTATGTCGTTTTCGGCAATCCATCAGTCGATCAATTTTACTGGTCCGAAAGCTTTGTCTAGCCTTTACCACTGTCCTATAACCACACTTTAGATTGAGCTCGGGGGACATAGCCACTAATCATCTACGGGACACGGGTCGTGCCCAAAAATGTCTCAATGTTCAGTAATTTCGTCAGCAACTGTCTCGATTATGCGTCGTTCACATTAAGTTGCGTGCACCTACTGCACACGGTTACGCTAAGAACCGCAGTGTTTGTTACACTGCGGTTGTCGCTACAATGTAACTTCGTTGTTATCTGTCGCTACAAGCTTCGTGCAACAATTGGCATTTTATGACGATGCCTGTAGCGAGCATTGCCATTAAAGTTACACGGCTTGTAACAACAATGTTTAAAATTGCACGCCTGGTGTAACATCAATAACGATTTCCGCACGGTGGTGTAATAAAGAATAAAATTTTTGCACTGCACCTGTAACAGAAATCCTAGTTGCTGCACAGCAGTGTAACAACAGTTGAAAAAAACACACGCCAGCCTTGTAACACAAACGGAGATTATTGAACGCTAGTGTAACGAGCAGCTAAATCTTTGAAGAAATGTTTATCAAATTAAGGTAGCTGCATTCCATCCGATGCTGCTGGCAAGAGTTACGACTTGAAATGTCGAAGGACCCAAAATGGACACAATCAAAAAGTTCTAATTAGCGTGGGCCTTGTGAAAATTTAGGCAGGAAATCATACTTCCGAAACAGCAGTTCAGGAGGTGGCGCTCCCCCACCCCGAGATCCTGGGTTACCCCGTTGAGGGTGCTCCTCTACCCCTTAAGCTCCACAGGCCTCACAGAATTTTTTGCAAATAGATTGAAAATTGGGGTAAAATTGGGCCTTTGGATGGGAGGGGGTGGGAGGTCATCCATTTTTAGCACCCCCTCAGAGGACCTCCCCACACCCAACCGATCCAGGCCGTCCTCCCACCCTCCGACGGGGTATCAATATGTATGCAGGACAGCATTGCAGCAGCATTAACAAAAACGATAAGGACACAAATATTACGCGTCGAATAAATATTACTTAGATTCATCAATGCATTGATGATTTATGAGCGACGCAGATAGATAAAAAGTATTTTCTGATCAGCTGGACGCTTTTTGATCCACTGGATACGTTAAATGTATTTAAACAAAATGTTTTATTATATTCTCATATTATTGCATCGTCATCAAACTCAATATTTCCAAAATTGTGCTCGTCTAACGTGGCCGGCCGCGGTGTACAATACGATCACTGTCTGTGTAAGATAAAAGCAAGATACATTAAAGCAATATATTTTTGGAAAATTCAGCAGTGTTTGCACAGCCATTTAGGATAAACATTAATCCGTGTGTGAGTGAACGAGCGAGTGGTCTTCGGATACTATCAAGTGCTATAACTGCATGCAACGATAACAGCAGTCAAACGACACTGCAATAATATAATAATTATTGTAACAAACTGTTTTTGAGATCGAAGATGTTTCTGTGTCTCGTGTTATATGAGATAAGTCGTACTACAACTGCGTACGTTGCTCCCGGAATTCCCTTTAGTTTATTAAACTTATCATATTCTCTAACTCCTCAAAATTTTATACATTTGTTCTGTACATTCGCGTCGCGTCATTGCACTGTGTGTAGCGTAGGTGGATAAATGAAAATTTATTAATATTTCACACTAGCCCACCATCGAGTTACCAAAATTAGAACAGCAGTGAATTATTGAATATTTCATTTTTATTGTATTTATATCGCCAGTTTAAATTGGGAGCATAGTTGCAGGAGCACTTTCTATATACATATGTATCTTCATATCTGTGAGTGCGGGCGTGTCTGATTATATGTCCCCGTAGTTTATTGCAGACTATTATTATTCCCAAGTGTCTTTCACAGCGGCGTGTTTAGGGGGGGCTACTGGGGACTTAGCCACCAGTTTCGAAATCTAGCCCAACCAGGTTGAGCTTTCACCGAAAAGTCTGTACACCGCTCCGCTATGCATATACTTGAGTTTCCAATTGAAGTGTTATACTGGGTGCGTTTCTCAATCTAAACCTCATTTCTTCCTTCACAATTCCATTCACAGTTTTCCCAAGTATGTTCCTAGGGTAGTAGACGAGATTCGAGCGTATTAATAGATTAGTATCTTTGCCTGTCGCCATCCAGGAAAAAGGAAGAGCGGAACCGGCAGAGAGCAACATACAATTTACTGGACACGCCCCTTGTCTTTCACATTATTTTTATCACCGCCAAGTCAACAACTCTGTCATAAAAATCATAAAAAACGCTATATTACATTGACTGACTGGTATATTGAAGATGTAGACGTCTTTGAAAAAAATTCTGTACCGTTAAATGACATTATGTGTGTAAAAATGATAGTCATTGAAAAAATGCATAAAAATAACATATAATGAACTATCAAATTAATTGGAAGGGGGTACCAACATCATACTGGAGCGGAAAGCCAATATCAAACTGGTGGGGCACCAATAACAATCTGGAGAGGGCACCACAATCAAACTGGAAGAGAGCACTAATATCAAACTGGAGGGGCACCAATAACAAACTGGAGGGGACACCAATACCAAACTGGAGGGGATCGGTACCCCAGCGTTCTACAATTTCTGTTTATGTAACAAAGCTGGAGTGTGGTTTTCTCAGCTGTTGTTTCACTGCTGTGCAGCAACTAGGATTTCTGTTACAGTTGCAGTGCAAAAATTTTATTCTTTATTACACCACAGTGCGGCAATCGTTATTGACGTTACACCAGGCATGCAATTTTAAACATTGTTGTTACAAGCCGCGTAACGTCAATCGCAATGCTCTCTACAAGCGTGTTTATAAAATGCCAACTGTTGAACGAAGCTTGTAGCGACAGATAAGATCGATGTTACATTGTAGCGACAACCGCGGGGTAACGATAACAGCGGTTCTTTGCGTAACCGTGTGCAGTAGATGCACGCAACTTAATGTGAACAACGCATATGTTAGTCGATTACGAATGGCTGTGAAATAAATCCGACCAACAACGACTCGCGGTGCCGAACGATCAAGTTTAATTCCTGCTGTAATCCACGACGCCAAATTCGTCTTTGTTCGAGTCGATGCAGTACTACGGCCGCTTCAACAACCGTACAAGGGGCCGTTTCGCGTAATCGAGCGGGCGGGAAAACATTTCACAGTTGATGTCAACGGCAAACGTGAGAAAATTTCGATCGATCGTCTCAAACCAGCTTTCATTGACGTCTGTCAACCGAATATGCCAATTACCGCTTCTTCCGTAGACAATCATACTAACTGGCGAATCGCAAAGACTGAGCCACCATCCGCGTTCCGATCATCAGCGACCACCGTGCGACATCATCTGCTCGACAAAACGTAACTACTCGATATGGAAGAACTGTTCGATTTCGGTGTCCAGACTAGAGGGGGAGTTATATGGCACCAACCGTTATATCCGAAAGACAGAAACGAATGATGATGCAACGTTTTGTGAAATGACATTATTATTGCATCATACAAATCTGCATATATATTTGCATATCATGCAATATGCAAATTATTACTGTATATATAACTGTGTAATTTTAACTAATAAATGTTGAGTTCTAACTTTGTTGCTTACTCGAGGCGTCCACTAATTATCCAAATATTCAACAGTTACAATATATTGGCAGGTGTCACTTTATGTAGGATGTCGGGCCTCCTCATTTTGCGATGGCTGTGCCACGATGGTAGGACGACACCCTCCCTGATCATTGGCTAGGGCGCCGAGGCCTTGTCGAATGACATGTTCGTTCTCCTCATCTATAAACCCTCCTGACTTTATTCTGTTCTACAAGTATCAAAGGAGAATGTATACAAACACAAACCATAAACCATGATGTGCTTGAAAGTTGTTATATCGAAGGAGCTCTCCGTTTAGGACTCTGACATTGTTCTAAATGTCTGCCGAAGTGTGCATTTTCGACTGTAAGAATGCATTGATCTTGAAGGCGCGCAGGTTCGCATTAAAGGGTAAGTGTTATTTATTAAAAATCTAAGATATATATGAGTGTACGTGCATACCAAAACGCTTATAGATTTGTTTGTAATTTGGATCACTTTACTGCTGGGGCTTATCATTTATTAAGACGCCCTGTAGAATGTTATGATTTAGACATTCGCAAAAAGGATGAATTTCATTAAATTCTAAGGGCAAACGCATTCGTTGAAATGTTCACACAAAATTTTCAGAGACTTTATGTTAAACTGTGATTGATTATGGAAAAAATTGTGTACGTTTACGCATTTTTGGGAATTTAATAGTGAAATTTCAATCTTTGCACGCATTAACACAAATAGACTAGAGCAAGGATATTTTTACACGACAATTTAATAAAGATCACCACGAATATAGTGAAAACGATTTGATATAGTCTTTCTAAAGCCAACCATAAAAATGATGGTCTACAATCGCTGTCATGATCAAATTTTATAATATATTATTAACCTTTTCATCCCCATTAGGTTCACATAGCCCGAGCAATATTGTGAATCGTTGTGTCAACTGAGTTTGTCGCATGATACTTGTATGCGTTCCAGTTGTCATTCGCTGGTTTTGCGAGATTACTTCAGCAGCCGTGCAACAGTTCCAAGAAAGCTCAGTGTTTTGCCTAGGCAGCTTTAAACCTCATCTTTCATAAAACCTGAATTAGATCCGTGCGCCGATTTGAGATTGTCAAACATTACACGACACAAATTTATTTAAGAATGAAAGAGTAATACTTCGGTCGAAACAAGTCAACTCTGATTGAGCAAATTTCGAAATGCATAAAAACGTCGAATTCGGAAGCACAGCCTCTATTTTTCTAGCCACATCTACTTCGCCGTCGTAGATGCGAATTATGCATCTACCTGATGTACCTAGGTTGTCTTGTGTTCATTAGGTTTATTTGTCAAGGCATTCCGTTTCGTGATTTCGCCTTGTTGGCGGTAGACTCTCATGGAGTGCTTTTGTCGGTTATAACACTTATGAGCGCCCTATAACGTGACGATCACCTAGTGCTGCCATTACGTCGGTACAGACTAGCTACACTTATAGCGCCGTAGAATACTGACGTTACCATTCGCTGAAGCCAATGGTTCGCTGAAGCAAATCCTACGTCCTGACGTCCTGGTTGTTTCCATCACTAGCCGCGTGTGCCACTTAACACTCTCACCTGGTGGAACGTTGTAATGACCGCTATCTGATTGAGTGTCATTTTTGATTGCTCTGTTAAAGTTATTTATACTAAAAAATTTTACGTAATCTTTACCTTAGGAGTGTTTGTCCATGAATCAAGATTTTACACATTTGGCCCAATCAGCACTAAAATCATATATTTTTGCATCATTTTTTGGTGGCATGATATTCGTTTTTTCAATAAATACGGTAAAAACAATTCCAATCCCGATAAATGTTTTAAAACCTAAAACAGGGAACACCTCCAAAACTATGAGACCGACAAGTTCTGAAAGAATACCCTATCCGAACGCTGACTAAACGAACGTTTACGGTCTGTTTAGCATTTCATTCGAGCTCCTACCGAGTAGTTCACCAGGATCGGAAATATGAGTTGAAAAGACATCTATTCGAATGTTAAGTTATTTATGATGAATTTGCTTGATAGAATGTTAATTTTTGCTGATTTTACAGAAGCTTGGAACTTTCTAAGCAATATATATTAGCGTTAAATAAGAATTGACAATTGCTGAACCAAAGGTAGAACACGAAATAATTTATCCAAATACGCCTCAACAAAACGAATGCGACTTTCGGAAAATTGAAAAGTGATAATAGCTCAGCGTTTTCTGAACCTTCCACCCAACCATATATAAGGAACTTATTTATTGAAATTAAGGTACTATGTGCGCTTTAGTGGCTACATGTAAAGCCTAGGACTCAAATATCTATTACAAATTGATCTGTTGAGAAACCACGAAAAAGAATAATATACTCGATTTTAAAAAGTTTGGCACATTTTTACGTGCCATCTTAATATACAAGTTTCACAAAAAATGCTCATAATTTTTAACCCGTAAATTAATTCAAATATTCTTCGCACCACTCAGCTCAGGTCAACAACGATTCGAGCAGTATATAAACTTATACATATGCTGAGTAATTACTTTTAGGGAGTTAATAGCACCTTATGGACACAGGAAGAAATGTTGTGAAACATCCCAACGAACTGAGTCAAATGGTACAAAAATTATTGCGGTATCATCAAAATTGACGAATTTTAGGCTGCGGTTATAATGTAACAGATCCAAATTGTGTTAATAGGAGCCCATTTAATTATTAAGGTTTTATACAAGTGCTGTTATACTTAAGTATTTTAATCATAAAGGTTAATTTCAATTTAATTCCTTTGATTTTCAGGAAACGTACCAGGTCGCGTCTCCACCATTCTTGGCTTGGTAATACTATCCCTCCGCAACGGCTTGACTTTGTAGTTTTTCCGTAGGATCGATGAAACATTAGCTGTTAGCGACAAGACATCCTAAAACGGTATTTAAGTGTAATCACTCGATTCATAAGACATTTGCGGTATATAATGGACATTTAAAACCTGAAGTTGCTCAATTCTAAATCTGTATTTGTTACAGTGATATATAAATTCGAAGGGCAGAGGGAATAAATCGCCCACCGGCTGCACCAAATGCCACGCTATCCTGCGACCACATGCAAGATACGATACTGAACAGTCAAAATCCCTCCGTTAGAAATTCATGAATCTGCGCTCTTTCGTGAAGGCTTTTCCCTAATATCGCCGTCACATTCAAAACAAATAATTATGACTTTTATTTTCCGAGGAATGTATTGCTGCAGTTTTATGCTTATGGCTAGGCTTCACTAAGCTATGTATTGCTCCGGCGACAGTCAATTTGAAGTGTTGAACTATCGATACAGTACAGCTGAGCGAAAAATACAAACTAACAGAAAAATAACCCCGCCCGCATGTGTTTCAAACATATACAACGTGGGCTTTACTAGCACTAGTCGGAGTTTCGCATATTGAAAGGAATCCACATTTGGACCTATGTCCAATAAACGTTTTCGCTGCACTGCTTAAGTGCAACAGTTCCAAGGCTATAAAACACATTTTAAAAGTGTAAACGGTTTCTTTCAACAAACTTGTGTGAGAATAATAATCAATTTTAACGTGATATATGAAAATTATATTTCATCTGCAATATAGTAAAGCTCATTACTTGAGACTTAAAAGGTAAAATTCTGGCTGTTTGAACGCATTATCCTGTGAAACCTACACAATCACAATGTCACCAATTTCGGTAATCTATCTTATCAAAATACTTTTGATTTGTCTAACGGCGTAAGTGTCCTGCGCATCGTCTTGTCAAGTCGCGTATGCGGCATTCGCGTTATAATGTACCCAACGTTTGGTACCTGTGTACACCACACAGTTGTCAGGCACACTGCTGACAACAGGGTGTCTTAAACACCCCATGTTTTTTATAAAATTGTACTAAGCTAGCTAGCTAGGGGTATTAGCACTTATCGACAGTGTCATGCACACCGTGTCTTCTTGCAGTTTTATTGACAGTGTGCGGCATTATTTTGTCAACGTTCATATGGCTTAAACACAGATATCTAGGATTTTAAACAACTACACAGCGCAGTTGACTGATGAACCACATTAGCTACAGACGATGTCCGTTACAGTTAGTTCGCGCCAATTTGGTAACTAAGTGTGTGTATGACACTGTAAAGAAAAATGTGGTAGCTAAGGATGTGTCGTACACCCTCGGAAATCGTTCTACAGTATAGGTGTCATCCTGACTGTCTATATGGTAGCATAGCGACTGTATGGTGACAAAACGTTCCAAAAAGTGAGGACATTATAATGTGAACACCGCATTAGCACTTAGCTATGTTCACACGGTATCCTGGGAAGTCACATATAAAACGAATGTAGGTTAAAAAAGGTATATACAGGCTAGATAACATTAGAATGTTTTGACGTTATTATGTCATTGCAAAAAATCCCGATAATACTGCAAAAAGTTTTAAAAATGGTTGGAGGGCAATCCTTTCTGCTTTTATAGCCGTTGATGAATTATAGCTGTAATTGTGAATTAGCGTCACAATCAGGTAAGACTGGTGATTTAACTCGCTACAGAATAATTTTATTCAATAATAGTATTCA
>JASANE010030771.1:0-54711 GCA_030248225.1 Trileptium ribeirensis | reverse complement strand
CGGCCGACGCCCGCGGCAATGCCATAATGTCATGGGCCGTCTCTTAGAGGGAATACGGACCTTCGTCCGTCACGGAATTGCCAACTGGCCCAAAGTCCTTATTTTGGGCGACAATATGGCCGCACCGCTAGTGAAGATGGCCACTTCGAAGGGATGGTTCGCCATCGCCTGGCCCGGTGCCATCATGCAGTTCCTGATCCGTCTGGCGACGTGCATCGCGACGCCTCAAACCGAGACGGTCGACTAATTTTCCACTAATTATCGATGCACATTTAACTCCCAAATACCTACCACCAAAAATAAGATTAGAACTCAAATTCACGCGAAGTACACCATCTCTAATACTATTGCATGAGCCAGCTAATAAATTTCAAATTCGAATTAATGATTTTAAGCTCTATATACCTAAAGCACGGTTAACAAAACAAGCTCTTGAAATTCAAAATAGAATTGGAGCAGTTATACTTCCTGCGATAAGATATAAAATAAATACATTGTAAATAAAGGTCTACAAAACGTAGATTGGACAATTTTTGATGGTGTGTTACCTCGAAGAATATACATTTGGGGAAGAACACAGGAAGCGTACACAGGTGCAGCAAAATCAAACTTGTTTAAGCTAAGTCTACCTTGCATGAATAGCTTTACAGTATTTATGAATGATGACAGATCCCATGCAATATCTCTCTACCGTGTAAAGCTGGGAATGATATGAGATTGTTTTATATTAAATTATACGCGTTAAATGGTAGAAACAAAACTTTGGGACTAACTGAAGCTGGGTTTAGATATGGTGCATGATATCAAATATTTTGTACAGATTTAAGTAAAGATCACAGTAGTGATTGTAATTATATTTCACACCCATCAGATGGACAGGTAAGACTATCAATAGATTTTGTAGAGGAGTTGAAACATGCAAATGTAATATTTGCGATGGGAGAGTTTACCTCTGAATTACATATTAACGAAAAAAGGGAAGTGTTCTGGAATACAATGTCTTAAAAGGTTTAAAGATACATTTGTGTTAAGTATGGATAAAAACCCTTTATTGCATTATATGTTGCATTACTTATAACAATTGTTGGTGAGACGGTTATATTACTCTTTAGTGGAAAGCGTACAGATATATGTAGAATCCCAAATTGTACGAAAAATGTGTGTTACGAAGACTGGACAAACGGTTCAATTGAAAAGTGGAACCCATCAAACGGTTACAATATTATATGAATTAATAAAACATCTTCAAATCTTCATTTTTTCGATTTAAACCACCGAAATGTCTTAAATGGAGCGCACAGATGGTTTATCTATTTGATGTATTTGAACATTTATTTACCAAGTTATCAATTCCTTATAAACATGGACTTATACTGGTACGAGCGGTTGGTATTTATCGTGGATATACATTCACCAACCATTATATAGGAGCGAGGTTTATTAAACATCTCACAACATATAATTTCGATAAAGTGCTTACTCAGCAATGCAGTGGAATCAATATTCGCGAAGTGTACCAATAATGGAACACTATGTGCGCAATGTATATCTACATGCAGAAACTGCTTATTGGCAAGCAAAGGTGGATGATTTTATACGTCAATGTCAAGCAACAGGAGATTATATCGATGGGCGATCGGAAAAGGAGGACAATTTGATTCGGCTTCAACGAAAACGCCAGGCGATTATCAAAGCAGTCGAATTTATAGCAAAGAATGAAAACAATTTAAAACAGTCACTGTATGAATTATCATTGTCATACCCTATATTGCATGTTGATTATTATAATGATATCATTAAATTGTGTAATATGTTTGATTTGAAGTAAAATGAAAAAAACATAACGGTAACCGCTAAGCCGTGTGATGATTTCCTTTGGCAAGGATGAAATGTTTTAATAAAAACTTTATACAGTTTATCAATAACAGCAACATACAGTTTTTCATTAAATTCAATGTTTAGCATTGTGCATGCATCAATAATGTCACATGGGTTGTATCTTGACTCTTCCATGCATCCAACAAAAGCCATATGAGCCGCCTGACTTGGTTGATCGTTGAACCAAGCGTCACATTTATCGTAGTATTGTTGCTTCAACTTCTGAATTACCTTGTCAGCGTTGTCACCAATCTGCCACCTATCGTTGAATCTACCTCGAACGAGTTGTTGTACTTTCTGGATATCGAGCGATAAGATGGTTGTCAATACGTTCCAGAAATGATCCTCGTTGAAATCGTTGCAGTCGTCCATTTGGTCGCACACGCGATCCACAAATTGACGCGTCTTATCCATTTGATTCAAAGACGCGTCCAGCCGATCCTCGACGTTGTCCCGGAACAGTGTTGGTGACAGAAGATCCATTCCGGTAAATATTTCCGTATCAATATATAAATCCGACGACTGTGCAGCCATTTGAAAGAAACTGATGGAAAACGAAGCTATTGATGAAAACGCGGTGAAGTTAGTTCTTATATCAGTTAGAATCATCTGTTCACCATATGTCACCCCACACAAAAACCCTACACATATATATTATACACCCCATATATATATATATTATATACCCCCACATATATATTATATACCCCCACAAACCACGCCACATATATATTTTATACCTCCAGAAAGAACCCAAACATATATATTATATAACCCCACACAAGACAATTTCTTACGTGAATTGTTTAGTCAGAAAAATTTTTCTTGATCAGCTTAATTTCTGCTTCACCCCATTGCTGCTTCTGTCACCACACTTATGTGGGGACACCGTGATGATTAATCAAGTTAGGTTGCGATGTCAGTTGTATTCAGAGAGATATTTTTTGAAGACCATATGTACAGCCCACTCACCGCCACTTGTGTGGGGGGGGGGCAAAACCCCTGTTTTCTATCTACTCCTACCGATACCTGAATTTGGGACGTGTTGGCTTCTGGCCAGTACATTCTACTTGTCGTTTCGCTACCGCGTGTTTGCCAAACGATTCAGTTTATTTGCGGTGGGCGTTTTGTCCCGTACTGCCAATCGAGCAATGTGGTCATCAAGAACTATTTGCCGTCAACAATTATCGCCGACCCGTTGTCCGCGTCCATGATTGCTTATCGTCGTCCTGGGTCTTCACTACGTTGGAGCTGCTGCCCCCATTTTCAACCAAAGTATCGCCACTGGTCTACCTCCCGTTGCCTTCGTTGGGTATTCGGACATTGGCACTATCGTGTTGTTGGAGATTCGATCGTGGAACGACGCCATCGTTGAACTATTACCGGAACGGAATCCAACTATCTCGGACACTTTAAATTTATTTGTCTTTGTCTTTTATGACACCATTTTGTGCTGCTTCGTTGGCCGTTGACATAGCATTGTTTTGCTAGCTAGATTGTTCACATTAAACTTTTGGACCACGCTCGGTTTGTTTCACAAAAAAGGGTACAGTATTTCCGGTCGTAGGTGTCGGGAAGACTTACTTTGTTTTTGTTGGACAGAAAAGCCATAATCAGTGAAACATGAAACCATATTTGAATCATAACTCGGACGGGGGCGATGAGGATTATTTCGGCGGGTACACTATACCGGTAAATGGGGATATAACTATAGTTCTCGGTCAGACCACGACGCCGAGGAAAGACCGCTTACGCCTCCGTCTCCACCTAATGAACGACCACAGCGTGGAGTCCTACCTGAACCACCGTACCCGGATACGGATCCTACTGGTGCCCTTCCCATCATTTGGTTACCAAATGTAATATTGTCCTACTGGTACCCTGCGGGATATTCCCACGTTTGACGGGAAACCAGGGGCACAAGACTTCCATGATTGGATCCGTATGTACAATCGGTTCGCTAATGCTAACGGATGGGATGAGAGACGGAAGTTGATCTTCATACCAGCCGTTCTGCGCAGACCGGCTAGGGAGGCCTACGAATTCCTGCCACCGGGGAAGTGCCAAAGCTTCAACGGACTCGTAGTTAACCTACAGCTCTTGTTTTCCTCGTCTCGTGGACCTGACAAATCACTTTCAGGGTTATGTACAGGACAAGGAGGAACTGAGCCAGTTGCTATATACGGATTAGAATTACAGAAACCGTGTGATCGTGCCTTCGCTGACATCGAGCCCGAGCAACGCGATTCGATGTTACGCAAATTCTTTCAGCGAAGCTTACGACATGAGTTGCGTAGGCAAGTGTTGAATCAAACCCACGAGTGTGAGACTTTTCAGAACACTATCGCCGTTACTAAGCGTTATGAGGATGCCCTCGCTAACTGTGCGGAACCGGATGAGTCTAGCATCGCAAGTAAGTCTTGAGGTTCTAAGTCCGTCAATGATTTGCTCGAGCAGGGAACTGAAGGTTTGGTCACACAGCTCTAATCTGTTCTGGAGGATCATACATCAACCAATCATACTAATACAGACACTATCAATCGACTGCTTGACGTAATCGACAAATGCTACGAAGCTACGCATCAGTTTAATGCTCTCGCGCAGCCGTTTGCCCCTGATGCTCGTGCCGCGCCAGCGCCTGCCCCGTGCTTAGCGCAATCACCTGCTACGGGTTTTAGATGCGGTGACCCTGGTCACTTTGAGCGCGATTGTTTGATGCCTCCGCGAGCAGGGTTAGTAGCTAATAACGCACCGCAGCTTCCACACCCGGTACCGGTCATGTATCTGGAGCTGTCCGTCGCGGATCAGGACCAAGTGATCCCAGAGCAATTGCAGAGATGTATCCCAGACCATCTAATAGTTTTAATAGCGGGGACCAGACCCGACGATCTGAGGGAGGCTACGGGCATCGCAATAATGCGGGATGGAATAACCAATCCTGGGTTAACCAGAATTATAGAGGGATATGTCCTAATGGACTGCATCGTTCTATTTGAGCGATGAATCAAACTCCTCGAGGATAGCCTAGTGGTACTCGTGGATACAATGATCAGCAGGCTGGTCGTTCGTTTATAAATTACGATACTCGGCCGACTCAACCCTACGGTTTCAACCATTCCGAAACGGACCACCACAGCAGTATCGGAATCTCGGGGCCCCTCACAACCTTACCGTAATGTGTATGGAGGAATCTGGGCTCAGGGAAATGGCGTCATACCGCGTCGTCGCTATCAATTGAACTGCACTGCTTCACGAGGCCAACCTACTAGGGACCCTAGCCCACCCACCAACCATCAATTGGATATGTTGACTCGCGAGTTGGGGATGATGAGTTTGGTGAACAAACTAGACGAGTGAACGTTATGGCTACCACGGATGAACCAATGTATGAAGACGAGGGCGATTATTTGACCCTGACCGAGCAATACATGGACGCGACTGAAGTGATGTAAAACCCGATCGGGAGGCAATTGAACATCCTCGTGTCTCCGCGTGGTGATGCTGCACTTTGCGGTAGCAGGGACGAGGGGCTTCTGCCGAACGGTCCGCCTGAAATTGCTTGAACGAACCAACCGTACGAAACTAACTTTGAGTTCGAATGATCATTCTACGATTGCCAGGACGAGCGTTCAGTTCGGTATGATGACGAATTTGTAAATAATTTACATAGTGGAGAAAATATAAAATACAAAAAATTGGGATTTGTGGGTGAGGGTTATTCTATGTTTTATGTAGACGCGCCGTACAACGGTGTCGAACCGCTGGTATATACTGCAGCAAGCAAGCGAGGTGTCGACACATGGAGCAACTATATTCCGCTTCGGCGTGGACCAGGGGTGAACATACGAACAATAACGGCCGTAGAAAGTGGTAGTAGTGAAATGGAGATTCGCGAGAGTGGAAAATGTCAATGTAAATTGGTTAGGTAGTTTTAGTGATAGCGTTGGTATTGATGATGATATTATAGCCGGCAGAGCCTATAATGTTATTCTGGCGTGGATGCCGATGACCTGAATATGGCTCAGCCAAGCGCGAATTTAAACGGGTTGCCGTGTGAGTCAACCATGGAGCTTTTGGAAATCGGAGAACGATCAGGAAGGAAGGAGGCTAGCTCGAACGAAGTTAGGGCCCTCTCGGAGTCGACTAGTCCTAGTTCCGTTCAAAATTATTGGTCGTCTGATGTAGTCTGTAGGCCGAACTGCCGCGCAGACCGTCCTTCGTGCGAATGTGAGAACTCCGTGTGTTGTGAGTGTTATGTACCAATTTAGTTAGGTCGCGCTTGTAGTAATAGCTAATTATTAGAGGTGAAGGTGAAGTAGATATTATTGAATGTTATTTTAAGCCGGCAGATTATTCCAATGGACTCGAGGTGTCTTTCCCGACATTATGGGCAAGAGGTTCCACAGTCATTGGGTCCATCCTTGATGTTGACCGGGGCTGCTCTTGTCGTCCGTATCCATGTGGAGGTAGTGAACAAGTTACGTACTGTCCTAATGAGGAAGCGGATATGATTGTCGTAGCTGCGATTATGGCCCGGGGTTTGTCCAGGCAAGGAGATAGCGATGGTGTGGTGATAGAATTTGACCGATCATTACATCATGAGGGACTTGTTGCGGCCCCCGTCGTTGAAGCGCGCAACGATGTATCTAGTAGTGAATTAAGTGAGGTTAGTGAGGAAATGGATAGTGAAGTTAATTGGGATAACGAAGTAGAACAAGTAGAATTGAGTGGAAGCGAATCTAGGGAATCGGTGACAATCATTCACGAGCGAAACGGATCCGAAGCGAGCGTTGTAAAGTATGACTGCGAAGCGAACGTGTGTAATCTAAGTCAAAATATTCCGCCTGTGGGCGATGAGAATGGGAGAGTACCGATCGAGGAGGAATATAGTGAGTGTGGGTACGATATTGTGTTGCTCCAGACGAGCTTGATGATAGCTGTGATGAGAATGTTTATATCGAAATCGATGAGGCGCGTCTGCTAAGTGACGAGGAGTTTTGGGCTAATTGGGAAAATCCCGACACCGAGTGGTATAGACGCGGACCCAGCCTGATGCAAGCAAATGGTACAGTAAAAGAGTCTTGGATGTGCGCGGGAATACCAACGAGTTACCGTGAGCACTCTAGGACAATGGAATCGACCTGAGCTTCCAGATGAGTCAACTCTCTATCTTCTCCTAAGACGGCAATGATGCTAACAACGAGGTCAATCAAAGTGAACTCAACAATTGGGATAGTGAGGAAGGTGAATCGGAAGAAGGGAGCGAGCCGTACCTAGTGACTCTATTTGGTTCTAGTAGTGAGCGCGAGGATCCTATCGAAGGGTTGCCTTGCATGCGCCCGTGTAACGTAGGTAACTCGTCTGATACCTTATCTAGTATCTCAAGCAATATCTTGGGACCCGTCGAAGAGGTGCCTAGTATGTTCTCAGGTTATTCGGAGATCTCTACCAACTTAACTGTGACAGGTAAAGACGAATCTGTCGAAGGGAGACTATGTATGTCCCTGGGTATGTCAGAGGAGTCTCTCTCCATAAGTATTAATGAATTGGATGCTTGTCTTGGGACGGAGAATTTACTCAAACTGGTACATGAAGCTAATGACAAACGATTCTACGAACTGGACGAACAACTGCAACAGCTGTACGGACTACACTTAACTAACCGAACTCCGATCGAAGGAAGAATGATAAGACCAAGATAAGACGAAGAATGATAAGCTCTGACGACGAGCATGACCGACTTATTGGCTCGGACGCGCTGTTCACCATTCCTTTTTATCATCAAGAATGGTCGGGTTATCGATATCCGCAAATTGAGCTTGCCGATGATTTGAATGTCAAACTAGCGGAGTGCCTTATACCCATTTACACCGGATTTCCTCGGAAATCACACGTCACTAGCAGGGCTAGTGTGCTTCAACAGCAAGGACTGTTGTACCGTCACACGCTTATCGCTCTAGACCAGCTTAGCAACTTAAGCCATCTTTTCTAACTACGAGCTGAAGCGAGCTCCAAGCAAGCTCTCCAGCGAAACGCCGCTGCATTGGGTTTCTTGTTGGGTGCTGTCTCTCCTATAGAACACCGTATGGGAGGACTTTATTTTAATGTAGAAACCTCGTCCTCACTAGAACAGTTCATGGAGTTGGTGGCGGAATATGTCAATGGTCATACGCTGCAATAGGTTATGAAGTGGGAATTTGAGGCAGAGTTAGAGAAACGCCCAATATGTTGGGAATGTGGTGAATGTCACCACCCTCAGTCACCAGTAACAAGCGATAGTTGCTGGTTCGATGGGTATTATGGGCGATGGACCTATACAAGTATTTTGATCACCGCTTGCGTGGTAGCAACTACTACCGGGGTTATCTGGCCTTGTTGGTTTTACCAAATGGGTCTTTGCTCTTCCGCTATGAAGCACGTCTTCCGTGGAGCTAATTGGGTGCTTTCGTTAACCAGCAGGTGGGTGTTGTCGTCGAGCCCCAAGGCCTAATGATCACCCCGGATCAAACAACCCACTTGCCGGTGGTCCTTCAGCTGTCCTTGAGGGACTGGGATAAGAGACCCACTGTGTCAGAGTGTAGTGACTGTCCACTGTATGCCGAGGATGAAACCTGTAGAGCTGACTGCAGTAGGATCGCGAATTGCACTGAATACCCACAATTGCATCAAACCCTGCGTGACTTGGAGCTCGAACTAGACTAGGCTTATCATGGTCTGTTAGACACCAACAACTATTCGCTGCTAGTACACCCTTTTTGCTTTACGAACGAACAGTTATACGAACTAACTAACCAGCGGGACAAACGCTTTGTAAGTTTAATCGCTGCAGCTGCAGGAGCTGTATCCGGAGTCCCTAGCGTAGGAATGGCTTTTACTAATGGCGTACACATTCACTACGTTAAACGGCAAGTGAATGCCTTGGAAAAGTACATGCGCGAGACAAATGATATTTCTTTCCGTAATGCCCAAGCAATTAGACGTTTAACACACGCTTTTCTCCACCATAGCATGCAAGAGGTAATTTCAATGATCGAACAGGTTCGTTGCAATCATGAGCGAGAAATTGTCCATGTGCATCGGCAGTTAATTGATCACATACTAAGCGCTAACGTGCGTGCGTCAGTTCCAGCTATCATGGAATCAATGCTCAGCTTTTTTCAATGGACCCGCGTGGGAGCGAGACTGCGCCTCCTAGGAAATTAAGTAGGTGAACTCGAGCTCGTCCACGTGTACCCAGTGCACCTTCAGAGGTAGATTACTCACCCGCGACACATAAGGAACAGGCTAGTGAAGCCGCGATAACGCCTACAGGACCGCCGCGCGTGTCCGTAGTGCCGAATCGAGCTCCACGACGCAGTTCTAGGCCGCAAACTTCGCGGACCTCTTATGAGGAAGAGCTAATATTCATAGATGACAACGAACTTATTGTAGCTGCTAGGCGTGAACCTCACACTGGACCTAGATTAGGTATCTTAAATAGACAACTGAACACCTTTTCTGCTGGAAATACTCCCCTATTAATTAACCCTACCATCTTAGGTACACCTACTATGACTCTTGTTGACACTGGAGCAGATATTTCGATCATGTCGCAACAATTGGCAGCTCGTTTTGGTTTAGTACCTAGAGATTCGAATGCTACACGAGTTGTCTCAGCCACACAACAAGAGCTGGTAATAAACGGGTCAGTTAAGGCACCTATAACCATCGAATCACTTTGTACACCCTGGGAATTCCAATTAGCGGCTGATACACCTTATGAATGTATTCTAAGCACTGACTTTATGGCATTACTGCCATAAGTTGCATCAATTTGAAAGATCGGTGCTTAGACTTGTACAATGGCTCGGATAGTTTTTCAGTACCCTTCGCCGATCAGGGCGACCATAAACCGTTGGTCATTAATGTGGTGAGTCAAAAGTGCGTACAGATACCGCCGAATACGGAAATGTTTATAAACGCTGTACCCGAAATTGCCCAACCGAGTGTTAGACAAGCTCTTTTTTGTCCTCGAATCATCCATTCTCTATGTGGGTATTGCCAACTTATTAGTTCTTACCGGACAGGGCTTAACAAATGTTGTGCCTCAAAAATATTCTCGGTCGCACTTTGTTCCGTTGTTTTCGAGTTATATAACCGCAATACAAATTTGTATGAATACTGGTACCGGCTACCCAGTACCTTTTGACAATAGAGGCAAAGTTATTGTAAAATAGCATTTTAAACGTTCTAAGTATTAATTAAAATGAATATTAAGTCAAATGAAAGACTAGATGGATTTAAAGGCGACATATACCAGCGCGGTTACGGATTAGGTTCGATTTTTGCAACACTTGCCCTAATGATCATACTGACTACACGGTTTGTACCACCTAATTTGGTTGAAGGCGTACCGCAAACAATACTTTCGCACACAAATAATTCCGTTAACATAAGTACGTCTAAATGTATGAAGGCTACGAGGGTTATAACAAAATTGGCAGAAAAGGTAGGTAAAAGCATTGCTGCAGACGTGGCGTTAACGGAGGTGAAAAAACTGCGACAAACGGGCTGAGGAACACGAAAGAGAAAGAGCAAAAACAGTCCTTCAAAGGGGCGCAGAAAAAAGAAAGCGGCAAGGTGTACACAGGTTAAGCCGGAACTAAGGAACCAAGAACGACACCGGAGGCTACTCTATTGCATTTAGCAGATGATCCATCGCTATGGCCTGAAATAGTGTCGCCTGAACAACGTCTACAGCTTGTAAAACGCGTACCGGTGCAAGAAGAAATTGATTTCCCTGTTACTGAGATTGCAGAGCGAGGAGGCAAGCGTCGTCGGTTCGCGAGCACTCATTACTACCGTCAAATGCCAAACGGAGAAATTGTCAAACGTTCATGGCTTGTCTACTCAGTTAGCAAAGATGCTCTTTTTTTGTTACCGTCTTTTTAATAACACTGACACCCCACTCCGAAAAGGTGTAAGAACCTGGGAAAAACTAACGAAGCAGTTGCGAGAACACGAACCAGGAACTTCCCATCTCAAATGTTTTTCTGAATATCATGACTTACGGACGCGGCTTCGGACCGACACGACTATTGATCGACAACAAATGATGGTGCTGAAGAGAGAAGAGGAACACTGGCAAAAGGTTTTCGAGCGCCTAGTTGACGTCATAGTATTTTTAGCGGGACGCAATTTGGCTTTTCGAGGAACAACAGAGAAACTTGGGTCGCCTGACAATGGAAATTTTCTTGGTATTGTTGAACTGTTGGCTAAATTTGATCCTACTGTGAACGAGCACTGTCGACGAATTGAAAGCTCCAGTATGCCCGACCAGTACCTCTTCAAAGCTATACAGAATGAGCTGATAGAATTAATTTTATTGGCGGTAAATAAGTCTCATGTGGCCCGAATGAAAGAAGCTAAGTATTATGCGGTAATTCTCGATTGCACTCCTGACGTGTCCCATGTTGAACAAATGTCCTTCATCATACGGTGCGTTGAGCTCCCTCCTGGTGAGAGCGCCCAAGTTTCCGATTACTTTATGGGCTGCCAAGATGAAAGTGATATCACAGGTATTGGACTGTTCGATGCTCTGCTGTCGTTGTTGGGTAAATGGGAATTATCGATAAAGGATTGCCGCGGCCAATGCTACGACAATGGATCAAATATCGAGGGCAAACAAAAAGGGGTTCAGGCACGTTTACTCGAAATCAATCCGCTCGCGTTTTTCGTACCTTGCACAACCCATTCTCTCAATCTCGTCGTTGTCGACGCTGCTAAATCGTCTCAGCAAACGACCTTATTCTTCGGAGTTGTCCGGCTTTTTGTCATTTTTAGCGCTTCACCACCAAGGTGGGAAGTACTGAAGCAACACGTTGATATAACAGTCAAGTCTTTGTCTAGTACGAGGCAGGAGAGTCATATCAATGCTATAAAGCCTTTAAGGTATCAATTCGTTGGCGTATTAGAGGCACTGGAGTCTTTGAAGGAACACGCAATGGAAAAAAGCGACGCCAAGAATGCTTCCGAAGCAGATTCTCTTCTCGGACATCTGACTGATTGCGCGTTCGTTGTATCTCTGGTGATATGGTATGATGTGCTGCATGAAATTAATAAGGCTAGCAAAATATTGCAATGTCCAAACGTTGGCATTAACGTGCAAATGACGGAAGTAGAAGCAACCCTTAAGTATTTGGACCGCTACAGAACAGAGGGTTATGCAGGTGCTGCAGCGTCTGCCAAAGATATCGCCGCTGAATTAGGCATCGGCACCAAATTCAGAGAAGCTCGACGACGCAGAAAAAAGAAACAGTTTGATTATGCAAGCGTGGACGAGGGTGAAGAACAAAATGCTGCAGATCAGTTTCGAACAAAATTTTTTTACACCCTGCTAGACACTACACGTGTTTCCATCTCGGAGCGCTTCAGTCAGCTGGAATCCCTGTATGACTTGTTTGAATTCATCTTCACAAACCAAACACCCACGGATCGCCTAAAATCATGTCAAAATTTTCGAAGCAAGATTGCAGGTGTGGACGGGGAGGAGCTGTGCGGAGAACTCACCAGATACTGTGACCAATATGGCGACATAAGAGTTCCGTTTGACGTTATAAACAATATTCACTTGAAGGGGCTCGTTGAACTTTACCCAAACCTGTTCATTGCCTTAAGCATTTTTCTAACAATTTCGGTGTCGGTTGCCAACGCGGAGCGCAGGTTTAGCAAACTAAAACTAATTCGATCTGCACAAACTCAGAGTCGCCTATCAGCCTTAGCAACTATCGCCATAGAGAGAAATACCGCCGTTCAACTTGATTATCAGTCTTTGCTTAAAGAATTTGCGGCAGCCAAAGTGCGACGTGTTCCGCTCCGCGCGACTGAATGATATCTACTACTATGAAATAAGCCACAGATGATGTAATAAAACAATGCATATAAACTAAACTATCTTTCTTGATACTGCATATGTTCAACGCAGCAGGTATATAACGATTTTCTCATTTTCTTGTCGAAAAAATTATGATTGGATCACAATTTTGGATAAGAGTCTATTTTGGTGCATTATTTTGATGATTGATGATGATAACTAGTGTATTTGTTTAAACGCTGACTTGGTAGAGCACCAGCATCTGTATGTTTAATTTTTCCATAGGAACTTGGTCCCAAGCTGACGGGGGGGGCGGCAAACCCTAAGTCAGGCCCTGATCGCAAAATAATTAAATTGCAAAAATCAATGTGTTTATAAAGATTTTTCATGCAGACATCCAATAGTTTAACTTATGCAACTGTACCTACATCCCTTGCAAATTGCGCGCACGAAGTATGCGTATATTTCTTCAAGATAAAAAAGCAAAGTGTACAATATTTGTGTTACTAGATAAATACCGACGGTTTAATTTAGAAGACAATGTCTCCTGTATGCGGCTGTTCACTTTGTTTTGATTTTCGCAGCATTAGCGTGACATTTATAATTTGGTTTTTCCGCTGAATGTTTGGGTTTTGAGTTGAGCAGTAGCTCGTTGTTTCTGTTTCTGCTTTTCGCAATAAATTTTGACATTTTAATAAGCTTGACGTTTTTCCGTGGCTTGTGAATTGGTGTTAGGATTTGAAACCACGATATTGTTAAAGAAATAATGTATATGTCGCTACAAAATTTTATGATTTCAGAGAAAAGAAAATGTATATTTATTTTTAGATAATTGAGTTCGGTAATAATAAAATGTTTGTCTAGTAAAAGACAAAACAATTTTGTTTGGTATATAAAGTCGATCCGCTAGAGTGCAGGGCAACAGTTATCGTTCCCAACTCTGGGTGGTTATATGTGTTTCTTTAATAAACAGTTGGAACTTAATGTTTGAATAGTTTGACATCTTAATTGTGTAGCGCCGTGTTATATAGACGTGACTGACACGAGGGTGTTAGTTACAATTGGAGGCTCCAGTTTAAATAGCTTCTCAGTTAGGGCTAAAAGGCGTGAACGCCGTGAAGCCGTCTAACTCATGCACCATTGTTTGTTTCAACTTTGAAGTTAAACAAAATGCCTGATACAGATGAAAACCGTGAACAGAGAGCCTTAGCCCGATCACTTGAGCGAGCCGAAGCCGAGATAGCTCGACTCACTCAAGAAACTACAACTTCTTCTCAACATTTTCAAAGAGAGTTAGAACGAATAAGACAACAGTCTAAAATACAGTCTTTAAACCTAATGTCTCTCACTTTTTTCAGAGGAATATTAAACGAAAATTTTTCAGAATGGATTGAGTCATTTGACTTAGCTGCGATAGCAAGAGCATAGGATGAGGCTACTAAATTAATATGCTTCCAGCATACCTCAGAGAAGCCGCACTGGAGGCATATCGAGATATTGCGGAGGCGGATAAACGCAGCTTTATGGCTCTAGCATCTAGATTAACGGAGAAGCTTCAACCAAGACAGAGTCAACGTTTCGCCCTGGCACATCTTCGCACTAGAAAGCAAGAGCCAGGTGAAACAGTAGCCAGTTATGCACAAGAAGTGAGACGATTATCCCGACTTGCATACCCTCCAACAGCGAATTTTACACCCGAATTGCGGTCCCAATTGGAAAAAGAATTTTTATAGCTGGACTTTAAATGTAACAGGGTCGTTCCGACCCTGTCACGAGTATTCCGGGACTTTCACACTCAAAATTGTACCGGGACGCGCTGGCACACGGCCGCTTATGTATAAAGGGGTCGTATTGTATTCATGCAACCTTCTGTATAAAAATGTCATTTATAACCATGATCCGCTTTGCATAATAAAAATGTCATTTATGATCCGTTATGTATGAAAATGTCATTTATAACCATGATCCGCTTTGCATAATAAAAATGTCATTTATGATCCGTTATGTATGAAAATGTCATTTATAACAATGATCCGTTTTGTATAATAAAGAATGTCATTTATGATCCGTTATGTATGAAAATGTCATTTATAACCATGATCCGTTTTGTATAATAGAAATGTCATTTATGATCCGTTCTGCATAAAAATGTCATTTATAACAATGATTCGTTTTGTATAAAAGTGTCATGTATAACGATGACCCATTTTGTATGAAAATCTCATTTGTAAGAATGATCTGTTTTGTATACAAATGTCATTTATATTAACGTTCAGTAACTTGTATCCATGAACCATTTATAATTGAAGAACTTGTTAGGGACGAGTGTTCCAACCAGCCCAAATTATGAGTAAATGAGCCCCAACCGACCTATGTGTGATAAGATTGACGGTCACGACCGTCCGGGAATAGGAGGCCCCTGGCTGCACGTTCGAGAAAACACGTTTGTCAAGACCGAAATCAGAAATATTAAATTTACGTGGTTTTAGCAATATACTAGGTAATGGTTACAGAAAGCAACGAGAAAAAATGAGCGGAATCACACTTTTGGCAGTCTTCGCGAGCATGCGGAACGACGGATGCCGGGTTAATTGGAAGGCCCGCCACCGTCTACGGTGCCGTGATATCGAAAGTAACCACAGTAGATGGGTAGAACACGTTGGCAAAGGGGTGAGGGGACTTCTAAAACCGCTCCGGACAACGCCAGAACTTCATTTGTAATACGTAGAGACAATCGCTACTTACGCTAGGTAGGATTGTCACGGTGGAACCCGGATAATCTCCTTCCATGCAGTTAGGACGTATCATATATATAATATGTACTTGTGTCTTCTTATGTGTGTGTTGTGGATAACTTCTTAGGCAAAACCGCCGTGTTTCTGCAGCCTATTACCGTATGCAACCAATACAAACCCCACTTTCTAACACTCCCGTCGCCATACCCCGCGTCAGAACCGGCGCATGCGACCCCTCGTTTTGTTCACCGCGACTAGTTGAATCCAGCCATATGCTTGGAACTTCCGCCCGAATCCCCGCTGATCCGCTGCAGCCACGCGAAGTTGCTTAGAAAGCCGCTGCCAACTGCTGATGGGCGCCGACCATTCGAGATTTTTCACTCCACTCGAAAATGGCCAAATTGCCCCTCATTAGATTCGTCTCGATGAGACATTTCCAAAAATACCCGGCGGGTCTCGCTCCGCCGCCCCGTTAACCCGTACGACCAATAAATGCGCCCCCATTGTTGCCACGACTCTCTCTAACCGCACCAATTTTAGTACCGTTTTTACTCCTGCCGCCCCGGTGGCGACATCACCCCTCGTTCGAATCGCCATTGGACGGTGAGTCCAACGATACCCGGCGGGCGTCGTTCAGCCCATCGGTTAGCGCAGGAGAGCCCGCAAAAGCTCCCCATACTAATATATAGAAGAACCCATAAGTGGGTTCCGACCCGCTTCTACGTCTAACCCCCTCGTGTTTGGTATCAATCGACCCCGTTTTCCGTCCTGGGACCGAATTTGACCCCAGCCCCTCGAAAATCTTCCCGGATTACCCTTGTCCCGCTACCCTTCCCGCACCCGCCTCGTGTCCTCGCTGTCCTTTCGATTTTGTCCTCGTTTTCTCTCTCTAACCGACGTTTCTGGTCGGTTTTCTTCTTTGTTGCTGTGTTGTTGTTTTTGGTGTGTTCTGAGTATGTATTTATCCTGAGCGACCTTTCTGTCGCTCAGGACGCCAGTATGTCTAGTGTGTATTGTGTGTAGTTGTATGTGTGTATTTATATGTATATATATATGTATATGTATATGTCGGTACATAGATATAAGGACACGACATAAGGATGGACAGACAAGGACATGACACACGAAAATTCGTTAAATTTCAGAGTTTTACGGACGGACAAGACACGTACGGATAGGACGAACGGGGGGGGACGGTTTAGGGCCCTCCCGCGGACCCTAGAGGCCTTGCAGCAGGGTCCCTGAGCAATTAGGAGTAGGTTAAGGTCTGCCCCGTCTCTGACCCCGAGACGGACGTTTTCCCGTCGCCGGTTCCCCCCCGGCGAGCCGTTTGAGCACAGGCAGTCACATGGAAATCTCGAACTAGCTCGATTTCTCTCGAAGTTTTTGGATGTCCTCGCGTACGAGGGTCAACTGCTAAGTCGAATTAGCTTAATTAGGATGGCGGCAAGTCGAGGACAACAAAGACTAAATCGATCGCCGCCGAGTTAGGACGAGTTGGGAGGGTTGAACAATCCAAATTCAAACAGATCGGCACGCTAATTGGGCTGAAGTAGGAAGTTGCGTGTCCCGAGAGTAGTCGTAATAGTCTAAGTTAAGTTGGGACCGGAAATCGTTCAAACATTGTATGTGTAGAATCCAATTTCGCTGGACATCCGGCGATGAGGACGGGAAGTAAGGACTTTAGAATTTACTCTTCTTGGGAAAATTTGGACAAAAATCACAGATGATCAACTTCCGAGTACTCGGAAGATTCAAACTTTAAGTCGGCAAATTTAATTGAAGACGACTCTCTTTAAGGACATCGACGGTTTACGGTAGCCGTCAAGATACAATTTTCCGGAAGTGTCCCCAATTGGACACTGAACTAAAACCCAAGAAAGATGGGCGTTGCCCGACCGACGACGATTGGACGGCGACAAAATCGCCATTGTAACATACAGGCGAAAATTTCGAGCTTACGAGCGACACTCGGAAAATACGAATCAGTTTGACTTCGGCAGCGCGGAGTTCGGTCGACTTTACTGACCGACTCCGACGCGGGACGTTTACGTGTTGATTGTTTAATGTTTTCGACTGCTCGGTGGCTTTCCTTTTTGGTCGCTTTTCGCTTTGCTTGTTGGACTGGTCGCGAAAGATTTCCGCGCAGGTATATACCTCGCGAAGGGGGTTCAGCTGGTGCTGCCCCGAGGATCGACAGATGTAAGTATGAGAACGGATCGGCGTATGCAGGGGTTTAGTTTCCCTGCCGTGTGGATAGTAACAGGCCGTTCGTATAGGCACCCTATAAATTGTAGCGTGTCCCCCTCGTGTAAACGAAATCATTAACTTTTGGGTTCAACCCGCGGTTTTCTGTCGAAATGCTACACACAGACCCTACTAGTATGAATATCGAGGACCAGATTCCGAGGTGGAGGCGCGAAGCGACTTAGGACGCGTAGGTACCGAGCACGAGGAAGACTAACCAACCAGGTCGAAGTCAGTCTGATTCCCCGTGGTCTTAGGTAAGGTACAACCAATGGGACGCTTATCGTCCTAGTTTTACATGACTTGCTCCTTTTGAGTTAGGTTCGACGAATTTTCCTGAGCCGACCACGGTAAAATTTTTGAACGTGCATACCACAAAATAAGGTCTTGTTCAATGGTTTGCTTTGACGGTTTTTTTACAAATTTGCAGTTTAGTTGATCGGTCCATGCTCATGCCGTGTTTGAGCTTGGACAGAACGCAAATTAGGGATGGAGGATTAGCCTCCGTCGGGTTTTAGGAAACCCTTAAATTTCATTTTGCTCCTGAGTTAAGAAAATTTGGGGACACAAAAGACTAAACAATTTCTAGGCACGCTAATTTGAGCTTAAGGTCTTTGCTGTTTCACGGAAGGATGTCTCGGATTCATTGTACTCATAGGTTTGAATTTGATCTTAAAACACGTGGATGACTTGCTCAGTAGACACCTAGTTGCACGCTGATCTTGTTAGGACGACTGACCGGAACATCTTCAAGGGTCCTCTTGTCTCGCGTGATCAAAACAAGCTGGAGGTTCACGCCCCCAGCTGAGCAAAATTTAGCCGAACTCGAACTGACGGTGTCGATGGGGCATCGTTTGGCGGTAATACGCCAGTTTTGGACATCGATAAAAATGCGATCAAAACAATTAAGTCTACCCACGTTCGCTATTGAAATTCGCAATGGTTTCCCTAGAGAACAATGCCCAAAAGAAACAGAATTAAAACTTTACCCCTGAACCTTCGCTAGAATTCGCCTTCGCGGGAGAAACACATCGTGTCCCCGCCTCCAAATAAAATTTTAGTACTTTCTCAAAATAAAGAAAACTTACCTCCTCGCCTGGGCCATTCCGGCCCCAAACCGGGCGAGTGCAAAACCCCTTTTTCTTTTGGAGCGAGTCGATCGCTGAGTTTAGCCAGGTTTCACTATTTATCATGAGCGCCCGTTAGGCTATGTACTATGTATGCCCAGTTTCGCCTTCTCTATACTTTCAGTATCAGTTAGTTACATTTTCCCGTAGTGTGAGTTGAACCTGCACGGAGAGTTCAAGTCCGCTGCAGTTTTACATGCTTTAACCATTCAGCCATAGGAGTACACTGACTTTCAACATTAAGTCAGTATTAACTCAACTGCACTACAGTGCAGTTTAAATACTGCAACATTGCAGTGCAATAAGAAAAAGATAGGCGTTAGGGAGAGTCAAAAGTCAAGCGACCGAAGAACGAACCAAAGGACGCAAGCGCGTCCCGGGCCGATCGCCTAGGGCCCGAGTAGTGCAAACGACCACATTAGGTAGGGCACAAGGCTAATTTAGCCTTTGGATCGGTGTAGTCCGTCAGAAAAGGGACTCGCCGCCGCGTCCGAAACCCAACACCGAAATCTGAGTGAAAGTAACTGGCTATCAAAATTAAGGGAAAACCAACCGGCTGGACGAGAGTCCCGCAAGTTGTCCAAAAGGACACATCACGCCGCGTTGCAACTATAACTGTGTAAAGGTGGCTTAAATTACAGGAAACTGTTTCAATTTTCTACTTCATTTGCCCCCCCCCAGTCTTCGGCGTTCGGTCAGTCGTACGTTTAGGTAGAAACTGTCATTAAATACTATAGGACGGACGCATTGATAGGCACCAATGCAAGTGTATCTTGAGGATAGACGATTAGATGCCCCTCATCAGATGTCGTAGGCAATATTGTTTGAGCAGTGTTCCGACCATGCTGTAGAGCTCGCGTAGTCAGCCCCGAATCTCGTTTTCCCTCAGCCCCGCTTAGGCAGTCGTCGCCCAGAGCGACTCGCATGCAGGAGCGTTTTCCGAAGCCCTCTAGGGCCCCTGCTTAGGGCGCTGCATAGCTGAGTGGTTCGCTAAAATTGAGCCGAAGCAGGAATAACCGCCCCCAGTTCGCACTTGGCGAAGATCTGCACGCTCCTCTCCCATTCTTCTCTTTAATGCCCCGCGCCGCCATACTGTGCCGAATTGTAACGACTACAACACGATACCACTAGGCTGTTAGGAACACTCGTCCCTCCGATATTCATTGAGCTTTGTGAATAAACGTTGTATCTTGAAACACCGAGTACAGTCTTATTCGATACCGAGACGATAGGGCATTATGCTTTTCTGGTTTGTCCGTTCGGACGAGCAGGCCCTGTTCGCCCTGGCTTGTGTGCGAGAATGTCGCAAGCCCTGACGAGCACGGCCTTCTATCAAATTTGTTTTACCCCTTGCTGGAATCGAAGAGTAGAACCTGAGAAATACAGACAAAAATCTAACCCGCCAGCGGCGATAAGTTGAAAATCTCAATAGGGAATTTTGAATGTTTTCCTCGAAATAGAATTTGTCGACAAGTGCAGGCCACGCCATGGATAACCCGACATTAAACACTCAGGGCTCGTCGGAACCCTGTGGGGGCCACATAGGTCAATGCTCTAACACGGAGCATATCGCGATCTTATCTAGGTAAATCGTCTTGAGCTTCAAATTTCTAGGGACTTTTTCACGCCCTATTTCAAAACTCACTACGCTAAAATAGAACTAAACAACTTCCGTTGAGTCTAAGGTAGGGAATAGCGGCTAAGCTCCATGACCTGCGAGCAGGTGTCGGTGCTAGCCTCCCTGGGGGACCTCAGAAATCATACCCGATACTAGACACGTGCGCAACCTTTCGGGCGGGGTCCGAACACACCCCGTGAAGCGCGCCTGCGGCCTGCTAAGCTGCGTAGCTTCTTGGGTCTGACCAAGAATAGGATAAAAATTTTTGTAATCACGGTCCACCCTTGAGGTTACGATAGCCGGGGTCGTATGGGCATGGTGTTAGGAAGTTGCGCCATGCAGCTGCGTCACCGGTTATTACATGGGTGGGGCTTCGGGGTGGGGGGGGGGGGGGGCTTGGTTGTTGTGGTGGGTCGGTGGTGTTGTCGTTGTGGGGGTGGTGGGAGTTGGGTGTGGGGGGGGGTTGGACGTTGCCGGGGGGGGGTGGAAGGGAGGGCTTGGGGGTGGGTGGGAGGTGGGTGTTTTTGGGGCGCGCGCCCCGAGGGAGGGTGCGCTGCGTGTGGAAGGGGGGGCGGGGGTGGGGGGGAGGTGCAGGAGGGGAGGGGGGTGAGAAGAGTAGTGATCTGTGTGTGTGTTGGTTTGTGATGGTGGTGGGGAAGGAGAGTGAATTGTTAGTGTCTTTGACTGTCGTATAGAGTTGTGGGTGTGTTGGAATGGTAAAATATTAATATAGTAAGGTTAGATTATTGATAGTGCTAGGTTCTTTTTTTTGTTTTGTTTTGTGTGGGTGGTGAGTGTTGGGGGGATGGAGTTACCATCGTCGAAGTCAGTCAGAGTAAGTGATGAAGTTGGGGGTTGGGTCGAACAGCAACAGATGGTCGTGGTGGAAGAAGGAAGTGTTTCTCTTTGGTGTTGAGTGATATATTGTGTTAGGAGAGGGCAAAGGGTGGGGTGTTGGGGGCGAGTCAGAGTGATGGGTGTGTCGCGGTTTCTGGCGGAGCTTGGGGAATTTGGTGTTTTTTGGGTGGGAAAGAAAGTGGGGTTCCTTAGATTGAATAAAATTATTACCCCTCCTTGGGGGTTGTTTAAGGGATGGGCGCTTTTGTAAAATAATTATTGTTGATTATCCAGGGGGTTTCCTTTTTAAACAAATCCCTTGGAAATTATACCATGTCTTCCACCTGAAACGTTTCTGCCACAACAAGGGGCTGCAATACAGATATTAGACAGAAGCCGAAAATTTTTTCCAACATAAACGTCAGAATCTGTAAATGGAAACAAAGTATCTAAATGTCTTGACCCAGTTAACTCGAAATTACAATATTTGCACAATAAAATTCTGCTAGTTGAGCAAAAACAGTTTATACAAACATGGAATTCTATATGCTACATTGCTAACCGACAGTTAAACCTCATATATCAATTTTTATATTCAGATACTACACTAGGTGCTCGGGTATTACCGAACATTTCAGACATTTATGCAGAATTCGCAGGTGAAACTTTGATGGTTTGGAAGTGCCACAAAGTCATACCTGATAAAATTTTTTACTTTTACAAAATCGGTAAGATATGCTACGAATATTTGCCTGTTCTCGTGAATGGACAGTTCTATTTTCCCCACATGGCATTTGGGATCTGGTAAAGTCTTCGCCTACAGTGCCGTGTGATAAAACATTACGTGGTATTTTCCACGGAACTTCAGGTTGGTACTCCACGAGTGGACCAACTCACGTCATACGCATACCTATGGAACCCGCGTATCCATTAAATTTTTCACAACTTGCCTTTAGTACGCCGCCATTGTTTTACGGTACACATGACGGCTTTGCTAATACAGTCAGCAATCTTCGATCACAACAAGCCAGGATGAATTTAATAAATGATAGATTAACCAGATTAATAAACTTTTCTGCTGAATTACCTACTGATCCAGAGATAACACGCAGTGTAATTGTTGGCGCTGGAGAAATGATTGGTAATATTATTGAGAAAGTCGGTATCGCTGTGGGATCTGCACTTTCTGGCCTAGGTGCTGGGATTAAAGAGGCTGCGTTAGACGCGGGTGAAGGCACTGCGTCCTTGTTAGATTTAATCCTAAAAGGGCCATTACAAGCGATTATTAACCTTATTGTTTGCGTAGTAACGCTTGGTCTCTTTTTGTTTGGTGTTTATTTCTTGTGCAAAACTGGGATAAGAAATACCTTTGTATTAAAAACAATGAAGTTTGTACAAAGTTGTCCACGAAAATAGCGAAAATGTTAAACATATTGAGATGGATGATACACCTTCGACACAAGTTACAAACAGCCCTGGGCAGTATTTTTTCATTGAAAATACCGCTGAAAGTAATAATCCAACATGGCCTCCGTCTTTATCACAATCTGCGTCTGTTTCACCTAAAGCATTTACATGCATTCCATCATACATATCAATAAAGATAAATGGAAAGTCAACTACTGCATTAATTGACACCGGCTCCTTTATAACCATTGTACCCATGAAATCACTGCTTAGTGATGTTCAGTTGAAACCCGCCATAAAAGCATTCTCATGCACTGGGCATAACCTTTCACTCATAGGATCAACTTTATTATTATTTGAGGTAGGAGTGAACAAAACGTTACATCTAACACATGTTGTAGATGACGTAAATTTTCACAATTGTATAATTGGACGGGATTTGCTAGCACGGTTGGGTTCAATTTCAATTGATTTTTGCAAAGGAAAAGTGGAAATAGCTGGTAAAATATTCAACTTGAAAAACCTTATTTCCGGGAACAAATCTGACACATGCAGTGAATTTATTGGAAAATGTTACAGTTCCGCCTAGGAGTGAAGCACTAGTTGCTGCCGAAACAGATGGACACGAAATAAGCCAGGCAATTTTTGAACCAAACCATAAGTATTTCTCGTCGCTTCATTTGTTAGCCGCAAATGAGCTGGTCTCTCCAAAAGATGGTGTTATTCCAGTTATAATCTTAAATTCGCTGTTCGCTCCGGTTAATCTTTACATAAGGACAATAGCTGGAAATTTAGCCCCGTAATTAATAATCAAATATTATGTAATTATGTTGCTAGTCCTGCCCAATATTCGGATCCTTTGGTTAATCTAGATTTATCTGCTAGCGACTTCACGTCAGACCAGAAAATAATTTTAATTGAAATGTTGCGCAAAAATGTAGATATCTTTGCAAGCTCTGACCACGATTTAGGTCACTCCGACGTGGTCAGACGTAAAATAGAAATAGAAAGTGATTCTAGACCTTTTAAAATGTCAGCTTACCGCGATCACAAAGATCACAAAGCTTAAGCAAGATCACAAAGCGTGATTGTTATCCTCTTCCCCGGATCTTGGACGTCTTAGAACAGTTAAGAGGAGCCAAATATTTTTTCGTCATGGATCTAAACTCTGGATTTTGGCAGGTCGAAATGGACCCCAAAGACAGAGAAAAACTGCCTTTATTTCATTTATGGAGTTATACGAATTCAACGTCATGCCTTTTGGTTTAGTTAACGCACCTTCAACTTTTCAACGCATGATGGAATTCGTGTTATCTGGCCTAACAAATGAAATTTGTCTGCCGTACCTTGATGATTGTATTTGTTACAGCTCTGATTTTAAGTCGCATATACAAGATCTCGAACGAATATTTTCGCGGTTTAGACAACATAATTTAAAATTAAAGGTGAAAAATGTTCGTTTGCTCAAAGGGAGATAAAATTTTTGGGTCACATGGTCAGTGCTAGCGGTGTTCAGCCTGACCCGGATAAAATACAGTGTGTAAAATCTTACCCAATTCCTAAAAGTAGCAAGGATGTAAAACGGTTTTTAGGTTTTGCATCCTATTATCGTCGATTTATTGAAGGATTTGCCATAATAGTTAGTCCTATAAAACGACTCTTAAAAAGATACTAAATTTCAGTGGTCTAAAGAATGTCAAGAAGCCTTTGAAACTGTTGTTTCGAGGCTTACGTCAACCTCAATGTTGAAATTTCCAGATTTTAACAAAACGTTTATTTTACAATGTGATGCTAGTGATGTTGGGCTTGGCGTTATTTTGAGCCAAATGCATGCCGAATGCGAGAAGGTTGTAGCTTATGCTAGCCGTACCATTAACAAACATGAAAAAAATTATCCTGCTATAGAAAAAGAGGCCTTGGCATTGGTTTGAGGTATAGAACATTTCAAATGTTATTTGTATGGCCACAGATTTCAAGTAGTCACTGACTGTGCTCCTTTAAAATTTATACTTACTACCAAAAACTCATCGCCCCGTTTAGCGCGTTGGGCAATGACACTTCAAAATTATGACATCGAAATAACACATAGGGCAGGTAAATCAAATGCTAATGCCGACTCTCTTAGTAGAATTGTTTGCAATATCAATGTGTTAAATCAGAAACTAAGTGACTCCAGCATAGAGGAAAAACAACGTGCTAACAAAACTTTGTCGGGAGTTCTTCAATCTCTTACAAATGGTAATGTTCAAGGACCACTTCGACACAAAATAAAAAAAACTGCAAGTAACTGTACCATTAGTAACAACTTGCTAGTTTATCACCATAGTCATCGTGGGGCCTTTAAACCACTAATAGTCGTACCATTAGACCTTCAATCCGAAATTGTCGAAGCTTATCATGATGATCCATTATCTGGGCACATGGGTTTCGAACGCACATTACAATGGATCAAAAATAAATATTTTTGGCCGGGTATGAGAGAACATATAGAACAGTGGTGTAACAGTCATCGTGGGGCCTTTAACCCTATAGTCGTACCGCTTGTGCCACGCGTAAAAATCCTCCTTTTGGTGTTTCGGTATGGATCCAAAAAAATTTGGGCCGGGTATGAGAGAACATATAGAACAGTGGTGTAACAGCGCAGCGCCGCGTGTATTCCTCCCCAAACAAACAGAGCAAGCCTTGTATCCATTCCAACAAATTATCCATGGGAAAAACTTCACGTTGATTTAACGGGTCCCCTTCCTACCACTGATAATGAAAATAAATGGCTCTTAGAATTTCAGGGTGCATTTACCAAATGTCCTGAGGCATTCCCTTTGCCTAACGCAAAATCTTAAACAATAGCAAAAACGTTTGTCAATGAGATAGTATGTCGATATGGAGCACCTTCTTGCTTACAGTCTGATCAAGCTGCCAATTTTTTATCAAAATTGGTCAAAGACATATGCAAATTAGTTGATACCCGAAAGCTTCAAACCACAGCATATAATCCGCGGTGCAACGGACTTATAGAACGGCAGCATCCCACTATAATAACCATGATTAAAATGTACGTTTCTTCAAATCAGAAAGATTGGGATCTCTTTGGTTCAGGCGCACATTCCTCAACTAAAGAAAGCCCATTTTTTCTAATGTTTGGACGGGATCCAATACTTCCAATTGACACGGAATTATCAATGGCGAAACCTAATTACACTGAAATAGAGGATTATTCGAGACACCTCGCTATTAACCTGAAAGAAGCTTGGGATCTTGCAAAAGAAAATATTTTGCAAGCACAGGCGAAAAATAAGCTAAACTATGATAAAAAATGTACTAATCCTTCTTTTGAAATAGGCGATAAGGTGTACGTTTATACTCCACAATGTGCTAAAGGTAAGACGTCGAAATTGGCTCCCCTTTGGCATGGCCCTATGAGGGTTTTAGATGTCAATTATCCAAATTTGTTTGTCAAGCCAATTAAGGAACCGACACGAGATCCCAAGTGGATACACATAAACAGGGCTAAGCCGTTCTATGATTTATTTTGGCCAGAGTTTTCTGGAACAAACCACGGTGAAATGCAAGCAGATACTCTAGGTGATTCAAATAATTTAACTTTAGATAAATTAAAGACCCAAAAATGCGATTACACCGTTTCAAATCAACAAATCGATGAAGATGTTACGCGTGATACAGCTAGATATAATCTACGGAAACGTAAATCACTATAATAAACAATTGTTTTCAGAATATATGTTATAATGTCGAGTAATTCAGTATCCTCTAATTCCAGTTCTTCTACGCATTCTAGTAGACCCAGTGACCGTTGTTATCAACATAGGAATCAGCGGAACACTAGAAGCCGTAGTAATAGCAGCAATTCACAGTCAACTAAAGCATCGTCTCGAGTAGCGACTAATAACGAAGTTATTATCGTTGAATACGAAGATATATCAGATGATGACATAGAGCAAACTATTAAAGACATAATTTCACAAAATCAACCTCTGACGGCTGATAATCTTACATCCGATGATTCAACTGTACAAGATGCGGTAGAACACCAACAATCGGCCTATCACATGCTCGAAATAGCTATGGAAACTTCTAGTAAAGAAGACCTAGCAGTAGAAGCTTTTTTGCCTGCTCCAGACGAAACAGGAACAAAGGATGAAAAGCTATGTATTGTCAAAGTAATACCAACAAAATCACCAAATAACCCACTTGACCGCCCGCTGTCGCTGAGTTACGCTAAATTAAATATCCCAGTTAAAATACAGAACAAAACCCATATCTTCGGTAACATAAACCTGCTTGCAACATACTTGCGTTTGGTACAACTCGGGTATTCAAGCGTTGCTCAATCCCTGTTATCCCATAAAGCAGTTGAAAATCCAACAGGTGCCGTACAATCCGCCTTGGCTCGTAGTGGCACACCAACTTGTGCTGGATGGACTCTAGCGCAAGTTGATGTTTATGCATCAATCGTTCGAGCCACAGCTAAAAGTAACCCAATTTCCGCGACCATCTATTGGCCGATCCGACGGTGAACGTATTCTTCGCGCACCCAGGGTCAGATAATTATTTTTCCACTGGACTGATAACAAAATTAACAGATTCTTACAAGCTGGAATATCCAGGTCATAATGTTTACGGTAAAATCCTAACTGTAATTCGTAAAGAACTGTTAGGAGAACCGAATAATTTTAAACATATCGACATTGACTTATGGGCGTCAGATAATCGAGCTCTTAAACATGAGGACAAAACGATACACGATACTTATTATTGGCGATGAAATGCTTAAACACTTGTCAGCGATAGACGGTGGAGATGTTGTATGTCTCGAACAGCTGCGGTTGGCGAACGTACTTTTTGCCTTGAAGCGCGTTCCTGCTAACCTACGGTGTTACGGCGTCTGTCAAGCAAATTTTGGTGACTTTGATCTAGCGAAGACGAACGCCGAGTTCCAACTCTTGTACGAATTTTTGAAGTCTAATTTCGGTACAGAAGTGTACTTTTCACGCATATTTTAGTTCGGTCTTCCGTACGAAATAAATCACTACTTGGAGTACGACAAATGGCTTAGTAATGCTGTACTCGATGTCGGATTTAAGTTTTTGGTATATGATTTTGGACCTTTTTATGACGCTCAAAAACAGCTTCGACAAGACCTAGTTGAGAAGATTTCCCCAACAACGATTGACTTTACAAAGTCCGGCACACAATGTTTGTTGAATTGTTGGGAGGAAACCCTTCCAGATCTGGCGTTATGTCGTGTTACATTGCCAAAAAGCTATACAATCAGTTGGCGTCAAGCTCAACAGTTTGTACATGCCATAGAGCAAAGCTTGCTTCCAAGTCGCTGTCGTCAACGTCGGGACTAACTATGCCGGTCCTACAACATCAAATAGCAAACGTGTAGTTTCAAAAATCATACAGCCGCCTTACAATTCCAAAATATCATCGTTTACGAACCCAGCTCCGAAACCTGTTGCGACTAAATCTTTGTTCGGGCAGGTTGAATTGAACAACGATACAAAAACATTTGAAAACAGGCCGTCATTGCTTCCAAACCCAAGTCAGGTTCCAACAAGTCAACATCAACAGCATTTCAAGGTGCATTATGCATCACCATTAATGCATGGGGCACAATCTTCTACTTTACTACACCAATCACCTCTGCAATATCAATATGTTACACAAAATTTGCAATATCAACAGTTATGCCAACAAAATCAAGCGCAGCAGTTTCCAACACCGGGCTACGTTACAAACCTTGCAACCCCGAAGCCCCCTTCAAGGCTGTCTGTTACGTTTGTATTAACAGCTGAAGAATTTCTACATCCATTTTTGCCGCTGTCTGGGACTATTGGGTGTCCTCTACTTACCGACGACAACGCTATTGCTTCTATGCCGGTAGAGTGGCAGAAACCGCCGTCTGTTGTTAAAATCGACTTTATTAAAATTGGTGACGTTTATCACCCCTTACAGGAACTGCCCTATCCTATAGGGGGTGAGGTGTCGAATGAACCAAATTAATTTTGGAATTTGAATGATTTCGAACGATCAGATAAACTATTATAGATGTTATCGACAGAATAACGTTGGTTCGAAACTACGAAACTTATCTGTAACGTTCTTTTAACGGTCATGGTACTGACGTTGTCTACCTGACCATTAGTTTTGACAATCTGAAACGGGGACGTTTCATTAGGACCCCCGTGATGTGACATTTATAATTTGGTTTTTCCTGCTGAATGTTTGGGTTTTGAGTTGAGCAGTAGCTCGTTGTTTCTGTTTTTGCTTTTCGGAATAAATTTTGACATTTTAATAAGCTTGAAGATTTTCCGTGGCTTGTACATTGGTGCTAGGGTTTAAAACCACGATATTGTTAAAACATAATGTTTATGTTGCTACAAAAAGTTTAAGATTTCGGAGAAAAGAAAATTTATAATTATTTTAGATAATTGAGTTCGGTAATAATAATAAAATGTTTGTTTAGTAAAAGACAAAACAATTCTGTTTGGTATATAAAGTCGATCCGCTAGAGTGCAGGGCAACTGTTATCGTTCCCAACTCTCGGTGGTTATATGTTTTTTCTTTAATAAACAGTTGGAACTTAAAGTTTGAATAGTTTGACATCTTAATTATGTAGCGCCGTGTTAAATAGCTGTGACTGACACGAGTGTGTTGGTTACACTGAGATAATTTGGAAGTACTGAGTAGAATCATATGACACTAAGATTTCCCACTAAAATTGTACAATGCTGCTTACTTGAAAGATAAGTTGAAGATTACTTTGAAGCACTGAGTAGAATCATATGACACCAAGTTTTTGCACTCAAATTGTACATCGCTGTTTACTTGCAAGGTAATTTAGAGATCATTTTGAAGGACTGAGTAGAACCATATAACACCAAGCTTTCCCACTCACATTGTACAGCGCGGCTTACTTGAAAGGTAAGTTGGAGATCGCTTTGAAGCATTGAGTAGAGCCATATGGCACCAAGTTTTTGCACTCAAATTGTACAGCGCTGTTTACTTGTAAGGTGATTCGGAGATAATTATGAAGTACTGAGTAGAACCATATGACACTTAACGGAAAGCTAAGAGATACAGGATTGTTAACTAACAAACTTTGCAGGTCCAAAAATTCCTACTATATAGAAATATGGCACATTTGGAAAATTCGGTAAGAAAAATATGCAACGTTGTTTGTTGTAAAACATTGCATGCGATGCCAATATGGCACACTAGAACTAAAATAAAGAACGCCATCGACTAACGTCTCTTTTATCAAACCTACGTGAAGCCGGAAATTTAACAAGCCGTTATATAATACATACTGTCAAATATGACAGTGGCACATTTACAGTATGCACCACTACCAATAGCATCATTACAATCATGTCAAACTTGATCATTATAAAAGTGTTCGCTACACAACTACTATGAACAATCGTCATTTATAGCACAAATTTGTTATAATTCCGGTGTCGTTATATTTTTAGACGCAATAAATTTCCATGGTCGTATCGAGAATTTATGGCATGTCAACCAAGAGAATTCGTAATATTATCCTAATCTTATTAAACTCAATTTTATTTTGGAAACTACGTCGTTTGTTGGCTGCTAAAATATGTGCAATTCCATTTAAACTTTTATATTGTCCTGATATACTTGTTTTAAAACAAAGGTTTTGCGCTGAATCAGAAAAACCCTTCCCTTTTAAGAAGAACTTTAACAGACTTGTTGCCAAATTTCAGTGAGCGAAATTAGCAAGAGCCACAACCAAATCTTAGCTAACACATGAAGGCTGCTTTTTAAGCTGAATATCTGTGTTAATATTCCTATTTTATAGTGACTAGAATTGAATTAATATTGACAACCATTTATAATTTAATTGGCTGCAGAAATCCAAATCGAAAATCATTTATGATTTTCTTCTTATATTTACCACAACATCGGAAATGGTTGCGAGAAGAAATAAACGATGGAAACTAAATTTACAGTAGCCCATAATGATATATGAAAACTGTTATCATTGTACCTCGCAGCCACCAGTCTGTAATGTCAACATTGTAGTCTAAACCATTGTTTCACCGCGAAGGTTAAACTGTATTGCACTGTTCTACAGAATCAGGATGACGGATTTACCACGACAGTGGTAGTGCGTTTATGAAACGGGCTTGATGGGCGGAAATGTTTCTATATGTATAATGTTTTATCCATTGATACATTTTGAAAACATGGACGTCTGAGGGATTTTACTATATCAAGCAGCAGTGAACATAAATGAACCATTGATTTGCACACAGTATGGACAATATACAATCATGACTCCGATTATATCTTCAGATATGAGCGGATCGCCAGCTTTGTAGGTAAGTTATTTCAATGGATGCGTATCCAGGTACGGTGTGACCGACATTACCCAAAATATTGCTTACAGTCGAGAGCAGAATTGTTTTTTCGCGTGCATCGGCTCACCCACAGTGGGGTCCGTAGCTCTGAACTTCATCTAGACAGGGTCAGCAAAATTTTTTATCAAAAATTTCCCTGGTTAAAACTGTCTCCGCCTAATTTGTGAATGAACGCCGTGACATTATGACGGAAATTAAAATATCTAACCCTTCCCAAGACAAAATTCTGGGCGCGCCTTGTTCGGTTGATATACTTAAGTTGTAGTGGACATGTGAAAAGTATTTAGACATTGTACTGGACTGAAAAGTGCAACGTATTTACTTGATTGAATCCGACCAAATATTCTTTATATCATCGAATGTGGATCGTTGCTTTCCATTGTGCGAATAGCGACCTAAAGATTAACTTTACTTGCATGTAGTGCTACAATTCACCCAGAAGTAACATAAAATAATACGTAGAAACAAAAATAACAAAATATCAGAGAGCAAATCCCGAGTGTTTATGGCGATATGACTGTATTCGTGTATTTCGGATCTCATGTGACCACTCAAATCCATTTGGCCCAAGCCATGCAGTGTAACTTATGATAATAACGGTACACTATATGCAGCTACGTACATAGAGGGTCAATTGCTCTGTCTACAAAAATAAGTTCAATATAACCTGCCGCATAAAATAACTTCAATATCATCCTATCGCTCCACCGGTTGGGGAAATATTGCAAATTACGCGTATTTTGGGCCACACGGTTCCAGAAATAAACAGATTTTGACCCGTTCCTGTAGTGTAAACATAATAATAGTAGCACACCAGATTCAACTACAGAAAGAGCCAGTTGCTCTACAAAATTGCCATTTTCGAGAAGTTTGGGCCTCTGGGGTTCGTTCAAAACTACATTTTGACCTAACGATACAGCATATAACAACGGTGATTTATCATTTTCACGTACATAGAGCAGGACTCATAAGTAAAAATACGGAAAAACTTTACATTCAGATTTGTAAGACCTTAATTGATCTAGGAATCAGATTTGGTTGAAATGCCTGCACCTGTTGTTGAGATACTGCCAACATATATTTAGTCGACCCTTTTTGATCCTATCCGAGCCCCTTCGGCCTGCTTTAACGACTGGAATGAGTAGGAATCCAGTTTCTAGTCTGATTAAATAAAGAGGGATTCTTAGCTTTCGAATAAGCTATCGTGCGAGTCAGTCGGTCCAGTCGAACTAATGTTATGAGTGTAATCCTAAAACACCTACGAACGGATATTCGCAATTTACCCTGCCAACTAGAATTCTTTGTTACCCTCGTTTTGCTCACTATACTCGGAATTCAATTATTAATTATGTAGAAACTATAATTCATAATATTTAATAATATTAATATATAATACCAAGAGTGCATTAGGGAAGAGTATGACACTTCCCGGCACTCACATGTTAGCACGTGTTTAATGACGCATGCGTTTTCGGCCTTACCCCACCCCCAGTTTCTGGGGGGGGGAGGTCGAGATGCCCCGACTCCCTCCTCCAATTTCTAGGGGAGGTTGGTTTATAGGCAGCTGCTTATGAACCGACCCCATCAAAAAAACTGGGGGGGGGGGGGTCGGAGCTACCTCCCAAAAAAATTGGGCGGTCAGAGCTACACCCCAGAAACTGGGGGGGGGGGGAGGTAAGCCCGAAAACGCCCGCGTCATCAAACACGGGCTAACATATGAGTGCAGGGAAGTATCATACCCTTCCCTAATGTACTCTTGATAATATTAATTGGTTAAACATAACAGCATATTGGGCCCATGTCAACTTTAGGAGCCGGACGTTATAACGTTAAAAAAGAACAGCTTAGAGCGGGGGTACGGGGGCGGAAGCCCCCAGACTTAGGCTTAGGCTTAGTACATGGCTCCTATAGGAATCTCAGCTTAGGCTAAGACTAAGGCTTAGGCTTAGTATATCGAGAACGGCATGGCATGCATTATACTTCGGCCCCTAAAGTTGACATGAGCCGCATATTGTAACATATTAATATAAGTGACACGCTTGAATTATGAGACAGGTAACTGGGTTTTAATGTAAACATTTATTATCAAACAAAAGTGAAACAACGAAATTTTCTGTTCGATACAATGTTTGTCAGGTTATGAAGCATTTGTGGTATTCGACTTTGACGGTAAAATTGCTGCTATTTTTCAAACAAACAACAAACACTCCTAAAATGTGCAAAATATGTGTTTCAACGGCATTGCATATGCTGCTCTGTTAGTTGAAGCTTTAATGTTCCATACTTGACACAATATAATGCGACGTCTGTAATGTAAATGCACTCCTCCCTTTTCCCGTCCTTTAGGTGCATACATGTGGGTTGTTCTTTTGTCAAGCCAGTTCACGAGCGTAAAAGCGATGAAGACGCACAAACCACGATCTTCATTTATGTGCGCAAGCGTACACGATTTGTGTTACAGCAATGCGGTCTTTTTTCCGATTTGGTTGACTGCGGTACAAGTAAACCGCCATTATCAATCGTTTTTCTCGTATACGTTAAAACAAAAATAGACCGCGAAGTTATCTGTCCTATTCAGAATTGTGATTCGACGAACAAAGACAAACACGAAATCGACAAACGTACAGCTACGCAAGGTCCATGAGTACATCATTGAGCTTATGTTCGTGTTTGCAAAAATGCAAATACCAATGTCAGAAGTTTAAACACGATTCTTTGCACGATTCGGATCGTGATTTTGACAACGTATCAACTATGGTTTAAGCACCTAAACTGGGCTCATGCATTAAATCGCTGAATTCGACTATGACTAAATCGAAACTATATCCAGTAGCTGTTTCATAATTTGACAGCGTGTTTGGTCAGGGTATTAATTATGAAGCGTTGGAAAAATTTGGTTTAGCTTTGAAATAGATTTTTGTCATTGCAAGCCATTACTTTATAAATTCACATTACATATGTTGCCTGTAAATTAGCATCTGACTCTGAATTCAACACAATCTCACATTACTAACATTATCACATAAGCATAACAAATTATAACATATTCCATGTTTCGATGATGCTTTGATGCACCACAAGTTTCTTTCGCTCCGTAACATATCGAACATAGTATGAAGTGCTATAAGCAGCCAAGAACAGCGGCTGTTTTTACAGCTTTCAATTTGAAATCACACCAGTCATGCGTGTTATTACTAATGCTAAAACTTGTAAGATGTAGTCTGATTGTTTCACCAACAATGTTTGAGCGAAAACTATAAGAATCAGAGAAATTCACAAGCAGAATTGAACATACATGCTCGAGGTTCCAGACCCTAAGGGGGTAACCGTGTCGTCGAGGGAAGAGAGTGGTCTTTGGCCGCCCAAGGAGATTTTTAGGAATCATACCAACACATGCGAGTTGATCTTCATGCTGGGTGCCATAATAGAGACCTGCGTGCAATGCCAGTTTTTTAAAATGATTTAGTCTGTGGAAATAATGCGGTCGTTAGCGGATTGCGGTTTTACATCGTATAAATGGTTAGTAGTCGTTAATGTATAATAGCTTTGTGTGATCCAGTCATATATCGTATTTCAAGACGGCGTTCATTCTATTTACAAAGTGCATTGTGCAAAGATATAACCTTGGCCGTTAGTTTCATGTTACATTTAAATAATGTCCTTGTGTTATGGAATCATATTTCGACAATTTTATTACCGATGTCACATATTGACGAAAAACTTGAAATACATTTACTTTTATATTCGCTTTTAGATTTCACTGTATCTGGATCAGAAAAAGGCTCAAAGAAGGAACCAGTGTAATCAGCGCCAAGTGTCTTGCGAATAACGCTGGACTTCAAACCAAATATTTCAGCAAAGACTTCCACTGGCGAGCGAAATTGATGCATTGGTGGTGTTCTGTTGAAAGCTTCGCCCAATCGGTCGTATTCGGCGCGGCGCTTTTCTAAATGGAGTACTGTGTATTAATGGAAGTTTTATATTAATAGAAGTTCTATATAAAATGAAAAATACAAACAACAATGCGTAAAGAAACAGGTCTTTGTAGATATAAAAACACACGAATACAAATATATATTCGCTTTGGGCTTAACTAATCGGTAATTGCAACGTTTAATTATTGCTGGTAATTTGGTACAAGTTCGAGACTTAAAAACTTTACTATGCCCGTAACATATTTACAAATATTTTTACATTTGCCGAAATTCTAACCCTTTTGTTGTATGAACCTATTCCCGTTTTCGAGGAAAACTTTTACGCATACCAAAACCGACCAAGATATGTTTTACTTTAATCAAATTGCTGAACACAATTATGCTGCAGTTATCTAGAATAACCGGGTCTTTCCTGCATAACTGATTTTGGTACCAATCGATTTGTCTGGATGAGGCGGTTCAGAAAATATTCATCTCACCCAAATCCCTGACAATTTTTTCGATTTTTGAGGTGCCAATTGTCCCTATCGGGAACCCAAAAATTTTGTCTTCGGAATATGATCATGTTTTGTACTGTCCGACTCGGCTTGATACGAGAAATCTACATCACCGGTGGAAAGTTATGAGAGCCCAAGTAACCCTGAGAGGCGGCACCTTACAACGTTAGAAGAAAGAACAGTTCAGAGCGGGGGGTTCGGGGGGTGGTAGGCCCCGACTTAGGCTTAAGCTAAGTGTATGTTTCATATAAGGACCCTAGCTTAGGCCAAGACTAAGGCTTAGGCTAGGTATATTGAGAACGGCATGGCCTGCATTTTATTTCCTCCCCTTAGGGTTACAAAAGGTTACTAGGGCCATGATAACTTTCTAACGGTACGTAGATTTCAATAAACTACATATTAGCAGATTTCTCTCATCAAGCCGAGTCGAACGGTATCCAACATCACCATATTCCGAAGAAACAAATTTTTGGGTTCCCAAGAGGGGACAATTGTTACATCAAAAACTGAAAAAAAATTAGTCAGGGCTTTTAAAATGAATATTTTCTGAACCGCGTCATTCAGCCTGATCGATTGTTTCCAAAATCAGTTCTGTATCTTCGACCGTTTCAAAAGTTATGACTCGTGGGGGTCTACGAAGAAAGAGATGATTAACCTATCTGGTTGCTGCAGCACCTTATTACAGATCGAGTCATTAATAGGGAAAGGATAGACAATTTTCTTAAGTTCTTTCTTTAAGTTGATTTTGAATACCAAATTATATATATCATTACAATGCTAACGAAAACAGTCATGTTTTAAATATATCGTTGTTTGGTTTGATGCAATCATGTACAACTGATGCGTTTACCCAACATACGCTGTGTCACGCTAACATATTTTCATTAAACAGTTTTCTATGCTAGGCACGTGAAATTGAGGCTATTTATGAAACCAGGCAAGCTAGGTAGTGCAGAGAGGGCGTATACTAGCACTTCACCTAGCTAGGCATTCGCTGCGCATTGCTTGGTCTTAGAAAATTGCACTAAATCATTATAAGCCATAGAATACGAGCATGACATTGAGTTTGTTGGACCTAGCCTGTAATATAACTATGACCCATCATATTTTAATTGTACTAGATCCATTAATGCAATATATATTATAAATTGTATGCACCAAGTCAGGATTTTGTAACAGTTCGCCGCAGCTATAAAGACCAGTTTGGCGAGCCACGATTAGGTTTTATGACTTTTTAGGCTGCGTCAGGCTCTACCAATACGTTAGCTAGTAGCACAACGGGGCCCAAAAATTGTCATAGGGGCCGATTACGGCTCTTCAAAGTCACAGATGCGCAATCTGTATTTTGATGTCATACTAAAATAGAAACTTGTGATGGATTGGGTGGTACTTTCTTAAAATGAAATAGTGCAGTTGTCATGCCCCACGGTGCATGTTTCACATAGATGCCAAATCCAAATTTATCATTTGTTAGTCCCGGTTGTGAATTATGACTCATAGCCACTAGCGGATAGTACAAATGTACTAGTATAACTCGCCTATCCATTATATTAATGTAGGTCCCACCCGATTGTCTGAAGTCGCGCCTTAGCAAATAGCTGAGTAGCCTTCGAACGTGACGTATAGTTCACTATTCGGTGTTGAATCGTAATACTGATTCAGTAGCGCATGAAAAGTAAAAAATAAACTACTACATAAATAGATTTACCATCTGATAATACTTCGTATGCCTGCGTAATGTCTGTGAACTTTTTTTCAGACAGTTGCTTGTTGTTTAAGTTTTTGTCAGGATGCCATTTCAGCGCCAACCGTTTGTAACTGAAATTGAACAAAATAATTTGCAGTAAAAATTGTTCACACAAATGTAAGGTTGCACATATGGACACATTCACCATTGCTTTTTATTATACAATTGCGCCAAGTTCCCGGTAAGTCCAAAATGTAAGAAGTTAATGACTTAAAACAAAAGTGCGTAATGAAAGAGTATGTCATTTCCCGGCAATCTAGTATTAACCCGTGTTTCATAACCTTATAAGCTATCATGCACAAACCTTTCCGGCCAGTCTTTTTAGGGAGTTGGGTAGTTCGCAACCAACACCAATTTTGTGGCAGAGTATAATTTCAATCAAAATGAATTGTGCCGACATTTTATGCGTAAATCTCGCTACAGCGGCCATGAATTGAATCTGGTCTAGTGAGTGCAACGTGCTTAGGGAAGAATTCTCACTAGCGTAAAGTTTTAAGTTTCGCCGACGTCTGTTTCTGGTTTTTGGGTCTAGCTCAACTTTGACTGGGCTGATTGAGCAACAGCATTGCTTATTTGAAAGCGTAAAATGTCTATTTTTGCTCTTTATAGAATTTCAAAATGAATTCCAACGCTTTCAAGTGGCTAAAGAGGGTCGACGGGGCTCGTGTCCAGTCAAAAATGGATCCGACAAAACATATTTTTGGCAATATCACAATAACCAGTGCAGATATTTTAGGCAAGTCACGATTCATTTTGTAGAGCCTTTAAAATATCATAAAAAATTTATTTAATCATAAAATATATATGAAATTTTTGCACAATGTAACCATTGGGTTCAGGATAGGTTGCTTAGGAACGTTTTAAAAAGGCGCATGAGATAAGAAAATACGAATACGGTCATACCTTATTCTTTAGCACAAATCACCAACTATTTAGCTGCAGGTGACGTATCGCTTTCGTCACTATTTATGCTGCAGACTTGGGTCAAAACTGGCTTTTGCAATGCCCTAAGAGGCCCAAAATACATAAAAGCAGTAGTACCTCCATAACCGGTCAAACTGTGTGGATGTTGTAATACCATTCTGTAGAGCAACTCATTATTTACGTCGCTGCAGATTCAGATGACGTAATGCTTTTGTCATTATTTACTCTGCAGGGTTGGGCTAAAATGAGTTTTGAACGGACCCAAGAAGTCCTAAATGCACGAAAATGGTAGTATTTCCGTATCCTCTCTCGCTATAGGAGTGATGTTTGGCTGTTTTTGTGGAACAATTTACTATCTATGTAGCTGCAGATGACGCCCTGCTGTTGCCATTATTTACGCTGCACGGTTTGGTAAAAATCGGGTGCTGAACGAGCCCAAAAATACAAAATACTAGAAAATGCCAATATCTTCGCAACTACTCTAGCTGTGTGGATTTTTTGAGCTACTTTTGTGGGATAATTCATCTTCAATGTAGAAGATATGATATAGTCATTGTAAGTCCCTACAAATGTGTAAGCGAGCATATTTCATTAATCATTAAAGCAATGCAAGTTGTAAGTGGCTCTCTAAATTGCATATTCAATACTCAGAGCTCACCACCTTGGCAATGAGACAAGCAACTAGTATATAATACAACTGATTAACGCTGCGCAGTTCAGCAGCAACCACCAACCTATTCCAATAGGGGAGGCCTTTGGCGTCATAGGAAAACTATAATGGCAGATTTATTGTATAGTTCAGCTGGATGTCGCTGATATTGTTGCCTAGACTGCAGTTCGGGGCCTCGAACGCCCTTGCCTATACTATTATCTTGGGCGCCTCGAACACATTTGCTCCGGCCACAATATCAATTTAATATCTGTACTAACAGTGTCGCATTGAAATGGCAATAAAACGGCGACAACGTATGCTGTTTTTGTAAGAGGCAAGACTAAAACTGCTGGTTGATAGTGACACCGTCTAAACACAACAGGGATCGCGAAACCCACCTCGGTACCATATTGTAGACGGGTGTTTTTAACAAGAAAGGTTACAACTGTGCTAATTTATAACAGCTACATGTGAAAGTCTTGGCATAACGCTGAACATCCGGTTTTTTTATGAAAGTGTATGTTAATCGGAACGAAATGTACACACTACGTAAACTAATCATCAACTTTTTCATGTCCAACTCGGCAATATTGCGGCGCGCTGTGCTGAGTTTGTCGCATGATGTACATTTTCAAATGTGCTGTTAATCGCCCGCTTTGCAAGCTTCTTTAATGGAACGAGCAACTCAACCAGTTCAATGGTTTGCGAACACCATTTTTAACAATGCTATCAGGTTATAATTAGTGTCGACAGTTTAACTTGGTCATATATTGTACGATACATGGACTAGCTGGGCGACAATTGGTTAATATACTATGCCTTTTACAACAGAATCCAACGCAACTACGAAAACGTTACCTAAATGGTAGACTCACACGCTATTAATAACGGAACATGGTCACGTTGGAAACAGCGAAAAAAATGAAATTACTGCATTTGTTTGAGTAAAATACACTAGTTAGATCGCGCAGATTCTAATACACAAAAATTGCGTAAAATCAGACTAAACAATTTTATATTTATTGTTATTGACAACTGGCAATTCGTTAAAATTTCGGGTTGGGTGAGTAATAGCCAGGGTACATATGAAGGCGGACACGGGGTCGCCAACACTTTTAGATGTCGGTACTTAACACCTCCCTGCTCTTTTCGCAAAATGTGAATTATATACCAAACTTTTTAATATTTTCGAGCCTAAAATGCTAACACTAATCATAGGTAGTGTTGTTAATCCACTTTTTATGATGGACCAGCGCGGGTTATTACAGCTTTTTTCTAGAAACTGAGTTGTATCTTATATCGAAAAACAATAATGTATCTTGTTAACTATTCCTAAATGTGAAAATGCGATCTGACATACAATGTCACTTACAGTTTAGAACCACCATATTCGTAAATGAAAGTGCGTGCACACGTTCAATTTTTTTGAATCTGATGAAATTTTGATTAAAATACACAAAATTTGGTCAAAATTTAGTTGTGATTCATAAATACACACGATACTAGAGATTAGCTACGCCAGCGGCACTTTTTTGAATTATGCTAATATATTTACGCAACGGAAAATGTGACAAGACAAATGCAATTTCTTTCAATTATAATCTTTGAGTTTCGGCAGCGAACAGAAATGATTCAGCGCCGAATAGCTAGATATCACATGACGCAAATTAAAACTCACCAATCATTTCCTGACTGGCGAAAATAATATGCTACAAAAGCTTCAATATTGTTAGCACGTTCAAATTTACCAAAAGATGCTTTAAAATTTTGTTTAAAATTGAATAAAATTTCGTTTGCATTATTGTCACAGCCGTCAGGCTGTGACATTGATTTCACCTTCTGTCAGACTGTGCATTAAAGCTTTAATTGCACTGCACTGCACGTATCTGTTATAGTCATAAAAGCCTTTTCAGATCCGACCGCTGGAGTCTGCATGCCAGGCAAGAATGGCATGCAGCAAACGTCTCGGATTTGTTGACTACAACTGAGATGAAATCATTTAGGAATTCCGAGAATTGATGATATCGAAAATTATATTATCAACTTTACCAGGTCTGAATTCATTCTTGCTATTTTATAGACAGCATATTCGCAAACGCTGAAGTCAAACAATTTGACATTTTTCAAAAACCATATATTATGCTGAACCGTCGTAAAGTTTATATTTAAATAATTATATGTAGTCCAGGCGCATAAATTCTATTGTTAATAGCAATATGACTGCTGTGACATTCTTCTTTCAAGAAGAAAACTTTTTCGTTTTCAAACGAAAGTTCTTGACACATAGTATGTGTTTCCGACAGGATAGCTTGTTGTACTCATATTTCGAACTAAACGTTTTAACGTATGATCACACAATAAGTAAAATTTATAAATTAAACGTTGACAAGCATATTCAACCGATCCATATATTAATCACCGTACACAATTCAGTTTCTGATGCTGGGAGCTGCACAAACATTTGGTAAATTTAGCTCATCATATATGTTTGACTGCTATATCAAGACCGAAAACAAAACCTACTGTAATCATATAGAATAATGAATACTTACGCTCTTCGAACATCAGTAACTGTGGCATTGGAGGACAAGCCTAAAACTTGGTAATAGCGGAGCCGGGACACGCCTGGCATGGCACCACGACTGCTGCCCTTAAATTCGCGTTTTCTCGAAGACGACTGTTCATTGTCGCTATTATATCCACACGTCATGGCTTGCCGCGGGACGTTCGCAGGATTGTTCAGTAAGCGATTAGGTTACGAATTTATGTTAAACATTAAATTCGGCAGTTGTGTTATTGCACTTGAAGTTATAAATATCGGTACCTAACTTAAAGTTAATAAAACGAAACTTAAAAATACTAAACTGAGCGCCTCGGTTGGCGAAATCCCAGCTGTTATCAAAGTTTGACTTCAATTCATTAATTTTAACAGGGGCAAACAATTAAAACAAAATTCAAATTAAGAGATCCTACAACCCTATCTATGTAATAAAACCAGCTATATGTTACCGCAAAAAACATATGACTGACAAACGAATAGAAATTCGCTTTAAACCTTCGGCGTCTTGCATTTAATAGCTTGAATATAACAGGCAGAAGACGTGAACAGGCACAGCAAGGTGACAAAATTTTTGTCACAAAATAGTGTTACTGGACGTTATTCTTTTCAATAAATATGTAGATTAAATACAAAAATTGTGTATTTTCTCGAATTTAGTGTTCTAAAGACACAACTATATTTGATAAGCAAACATATTTGTTAAGAATGAAAGTACCATGAACGGATTATCTTAAGCGTGCAGATATGCTAGAAAAGATATAATAGACAATACTTATTCTTACTAAGTTTGATGCTCAGTTCTTGTATCGCCTTAAGGTAGGTTGAGCAGTCTGTAAATTAACGAAACCTTGTTCTCTTTTACCTATGAACGATGCACGAATGTGCTTCTTGCTCATTCAACATAGCAAAATCGCGCTCGTTTGTACGCGCAACACACATTTGATCAGTCATGCAAACAAGGACCAAGCAAGCTTTAGGGGCCTACGGTAATACATGTCATGACGTTCTCGATATACTAAGTCTAAGCCTTACTTTAAGGCAAAGCTTAGGTCCCTATATGAGACATACACTATGCCTAAGCCAAAGTCGGGTGGATTGCGCCCACCTACACAAAACCCTGGCTCTCAGCTGTTATTTTTCTATCGATATAATGTAACGCCCCTCAGCGGTTGATCATAGACCAAAGCTACAATGTTGCCATCGTCGTAAAAGCAATCAGAGACTGGAACACAGTGATTAAATAACTTTGGTAAAAAATTTAAACACACAGTAATCTAAAAGGCTTCTAAATTTCAAAGTTCACGGAAAGTTACCTAACTAACGTATAACGCAAAAATTATAGTAGCAAAAGTAGTATTTTCAAGGTCGGAACATTGTTGTGAAGACTTTCAAAAATAATACCGTTTACAATGTATGTATATATTTCTGAGACTGCCTCAAAGTCATAATAGCAGCCAAAGTTAGTGAGTGAGTGAGTGACTTTTAAAAGGTTATTCAAGTGGTGAAAATTCGAAGAAAACAGACATACACAAAATGAACGTCTTAAGAAAGAAAAAGATTTCGTAACAATGAAAGAAACAAAATGTTTTTCTGTTATAGTTGAGTGTTTAGTGCGACAAAATATTCTCAAAAACAATTCTATCTATACAGAAATTACCACGTCAAAATATAGATTACCAACTATTTGAGCACATAAAGAGAAAAAAAACGAATAAGGATACAGAACTATCAACTGCTACAGACTAAAATCATGTGAAAATTTATGGGCTTTTAGGCAAACGCTTTACTGACTACTTCCTACGGCTCCATGTCTAACAATACCAATGGATATACATTTTTGCGTTTTCGTATTACATTGATAAAAGGTTTATACTAACTATCCACTATTGTTATAATCTTTAAAGTTTAAAATAGTGTAACTTTTTAACGTATGTATTGGCTTTTATAGGTAAATGTAAGGTATTAAGAACAGTTCTATAAATCTCGCAAATTTAAACCATTAGTTCACATTATTAAATAGCTTTTGCGGCGCAGTTTTTATGCTATCGCGAATCGCCACCAACCGCGATTCAACCACAGCAGTTCTTGCCTAAATCAGTGGCGTTGGAATGATGGTTTTGGGCAGGATAGCTCTCAGTCGTGCATTCTGTAGCCCACCGATACAACGGTCCCCTAAAATATTTGGGATTATCCCCTTTTATTTGAACATGTTCTAATGTCACTGTACCGCAGAAACAGAGCTTTAGTTTGTGCCATCAGTTTTTGCGTTTTGACTGCCAAAGCAGAATAGCTAAATCACTTAAACGTTGATTTTTTAAAACACGAGGATCTAAATTTGTTGGCGTGAGTTTTTTATTATTTGGAAAAGCGAATGTTAGCAAACATTTTTATATTTAATAAATTACCAATGAAGATGATACTAAAATTGTTACGTTTATCTGTTTTATTGAAACACATTTATATAAGTATGAGAATATGTGAACTGTGCAATAATATGAAGGTAGAAGCTAAAGGCTATTGACAGGCATTTGATGGTGAACTCTTAACAATATGAACAAAGCGATTGAAGCTTAGCCTTTAGCTTTCAAGTTTAATGCTTTAATGTTATTAATCTACACTTGACACACTAGTGTAAACCAATACAATACTATATATTCTATACGGCTTTTGATGTTCCAATTATGCTCCGTCAAAATATGAATGTCTACATACCTATGTACAAGATTCATTGTGTTTGTTTACGTTTTATCGACGTACATATTATATATGTATATGTGTATAATTAAAGGGAATTCCCATCTCCGACATTACTACTGAGTCAGTGGCAGAGGCGCTCATCTCCGGTTGGATAAGCAGATTCGGCGTTCCGCGTGTTCTGATATCCGATCGCGGCACGCAGTTCGAATCTGCGTTATGGTCATCCCTCATGGAGCAACTAGGAATTGAACGCCGTCGAACGACAGCATATCATCCAGCATGCAACGGCGCTGTTGAACGTTTTCATCGTACGCTCAAAAACGGATTGCGTGCTCATTGTTCTTCCGCTACATGGACAGCCTCACTTCCTCTCGTTTTGCTTGGAATTCGCACGAGCCTCAACGATAAAGGTTTTGCTCCGTGTGAAATGGTGTTTGGATCCGGTATTGATTTGCCACACCATTATTTTACGCCAACGTCGACTAAACAGTTAGCGTCAGAACACGATTTCAAAATACGACTATTTTCCGGCATCCGCCGTCTTAATGCTCCTGAGCGTCACCACAACAAACAATGTTACGTGCCGACGAACATTAAAATCGCAAAACACGTATGGATACGTGACGACTCCATTAAAAACACTCTACAACCGTGTTATCATGGTCCGTACGAGGTACTAGATCGGGATAATAAAACCGTTGTCGTCAAATGTCAGAACGGTGATGATCGAGTAAGCCTCGACCGCATTAAATCTGCCTTTCTAATTGATCAAGATGGCACAAACACATCATCCGCACCCTCAACTTCTTCGAGCGACACTCTCCGTGAGCAGAGCGACATTAATATCGGTCACGACGAACAGATAAAAGAAGGCACGGTGATTCTGGCGAAAATGCGGAATTGGCCATGGTGGCCTGCACTCGTTACCTCGTCAGCAAAAACGGAACTATCGTCTCTGAAACAACCACATAACTCACTCGCGGTAAAATTTTTCGGTACGGAACGCCTTGCTTTCGTCCCGTTCCAATCGATTCGTCATTTTGAACCTAATCCAACGGTCAAGCGATCGGACCTGCGGCGCGCCTTCGACATAGCGTCTCAGCATTTGAAGCCTCATCTGGGGTCAGCCGTCACCTGCACCAACAGTAAAAAAGTTCGTTTTGCACCTCAGGCTGTTGTACTCGGTCGGCGCTCCGCTTAAAACAATGGGGGTTCTGTAATGCTAAAATGGTGCTTATGCAAATTTCTGTAATGCTAAAATGGTGCTTATGCAAATTAATGCTAACAATTTGCCTATGCAAATTATATACGTTAGCAAAGACAATAGACTATATAAGGCGTTCGTGATCTCGACTAACCAGTCATTATTCACTTGATCAACTGCCGCACGTCGTGACGATAGATGATTCCTCAATCGACGCCCAAAGATTCAACGACCACAACAGCGTGCCGATTGAAGAGAAGCCCGACTGAAGGTGATTGAAAGTAAGATCATTGACAATTGATGATAAGTGATTATAAACTAATTACAATGGTGAACCCGACGCGGGCACGCCGGCCTTCCCTCTTTCGGATCCTGCCGGTCCTTTTCGCGCTGGCACTGGCGGTTCTCAGGTCTCCTATGGTCCGGACCTCGACGGTCCTGGACACTGTCGCGGTACCCCAAGTCCCTCAAGTCGAAGCCCCCTGGTCAACGGTCGCTGTTGTTTCCGGGTCAAATGGTCGATTCAAGGGCTCCTGTCAAAGCAAATGGCGACGGTCGAGAATGCTGGTCACAGGTACAGTCAATCCGGGGTTCCTCAGTTTCATCGGTTTTCATCTCCCTGGTTGCTTGGGTCAATGTCTCGGTCGACGACAGGCAACCAGCCTACGGGTCCTGCTGGTCATCGGCGGCGTCGAGCGTAATCCAGGGCCGGTCAATCTGTCGCAACAAAACAAGGACACGCTGGCCGGGATGCTACAACTCCTCAAGGCAAGTGACAAAGCGTTCGTTATGCCACCGACGCGGGACGAGATGATCACGGAGCTCACTCCATTCGGGCCTGATGTCCTGCAATTGGCACACAGTCAGCTGGCCATAGTTCAGTTTCAAAACAACGCTGGACCAAGTCAAATCGAACGACCACAGCCGAGCGCTACCGCAGGTCAATTCTATCAGTTGCCGCAGTTCAACCCGAAGACACCGCAGTCGTGGTTCAACCAGGTCGAACAAATCCTCGGTTCAATCGACGACGACCTCAAGAAACGAACCGTCCTTCGGGTGATCGACAACGCGCTCGTCCACGAGTCGGGGGTCGACCTCAACGCGGGCTATGGCGAACTCAAGCGGACGCTGATCAACTACTACGCCGACAGCGACAACCGGCGGCTCCGCAAGCTCCTCGCCGAGAAGGACCTCAAGGGACGCAAACCATCGAGCTCCCTGCGCGAAATCCTCGAGCTGGCTCCGAATAGTCAGGATGTCGTCCGCCTGCGCTTCCTCGAGATCCTCCCCGAGCAAATCCGGCTGACGCTGGTTTCAATGGACAACGTCTCCCTCGAGCAGTTGGCTCGCATCGCCGACACCATGATGGAGATGGCCGATCCGGCGTTGGTCAGCCAGGTCAATCGAGCTCCTCGTTCAGGCTCAACACCGACGACGACAGATCCCTGGCAGGCCTCGATCCAGCAGCAAATCAGCGACCTGGCAGCAGCTGTCCGCAGGCTGTCCTACCGCAGCGGCTCAAGCAATCGGAGGTCGCCAGAACGAGCGAACAGCAACTATCGCGGTGGCCGCCACGGTAATCAACGAAGCAGGCCACGGTCTCAATCACGTCAACGAACGCCGGGGGTGTGCTGGTATCATGAGAAGTTCGGGGCCAATGCACAACGATGTCAAGGGCTCCAATTCTGCACATTCAACGCGGATTCCGGCCCCGCCAGCGGTCCGGGAAACGAATAGCCCCACCGCCGTGCCAGCAAGCGGTGGGGCTGTCAACACTGTGTTCATCGATGCAACTTCGGTCGGGCGCTTCATTGCCGATAGCGGGAGTTTGCTTTCGTTCCTGCACCCCTTACAAGCGCCAAACATCACTACCTTCCACAAACACCCGGTCGACGCCACCGCAGTCAATGGTACGCCGGTCGAGATCAAAGGTACGTGCAACTTAACTTTCCGGCTTGCGGGCTTTGATCAGCAATTCAGCTGGAGTTTCTACGTCGCCAACGTCGCCCATCCAATCCTCGGCCAGGATTTCCTCCGGCACTACGGGTTCGCGGTCGACTGCATCAACAACCGCCTGGTCCCGGCAGCAGCCGCAAAGCCTCCTGCGGCCTGCGCGCGACAACCACGAAGCCCGAATCGATACCATGGCGTTCGAGTGCGACACGCGGTCAAGCAGTCTCGGGATTCCCGAGCATCTCGAGCCGATCGAGCCTTCTCGCGCTCTCCACGGCATCGAACACCACATCGTACCACGGACCGCCTGCTCGACCGCCCCGTCGCCTGATGGACAAAAGCGGCGATGCAAAGCGGGGCATCGTTTATCGTGGTGAGCCCCTAACTCCTTTACACATGGCCCCAAAGGCGGACCCAAAACTCCCTACCGCCCGACTGTGACACCGAAAGCCAACCGTCAAACGGTTCCCGATGTTATTGCCTCCCGGCGATTTCACGGGGCGACTGTCTTCTCGGAACGACTCTTCTGGTAGGCGGATGTTTTTCGGTTTCCGCAACGCCGCTCAAACCTTCCAGCGGCTTATGGACTCGGTCCTGGGTGATTTACCTTTTGTCAAGGTCTATCTGAACGACATCCTGGTGGGCCGCCGCTCAAACGACGAGCATCTGCAGCACCTCAAGACGGTCCTCACCCGCCTCAACAACCACGGTCTCCACCTTCGCCCGGACAAGTGCGTTTTGTTCAGCCCCAAAGTCAACTTCGTCGGGGTAGAGGTCAATACAAACGGCGTCCGGCCCATACCGTCCAAGGTCAAGGTCATCCTCGACACTCCGTGCCCGGAAACAACGAAGCTCCTGCGCGATTTTCTGGGCATGGCCGGCTTCTACCACCGATTCATTCCGGGATTTTCAAGGATCGCCGCTCCTCTCACCGACCTGATACGGGGTAAAGCTGGTAAAGGCAACTTTAGTTTAACCTGGTCGGACGACAGCCGCCAGGCATTCGATGCACTCAAATCGGCCGTTGCTGCCGCGGTGAAGCTCTCGTTCCCCAACCCCGCAGGTCGACTTCAACTGGTTACTGATGCGTCCGGCGCCGCCGTGGGCGCTGTCCTCAACCAAGTGGTCGATGGCAACGCGGAGCCGTTAGCATTCTACTCGGAGAAGCTAACACCGCTGGAATCCCGCAAATCCGCATTCGACCGGGAGCTTCTGGCAATCTACAAAGCCCTAAAGCACTTCCCGTGGCTTCTCGGCTCCGATTTCACCGTGCGCACCGACCACAAGCCACTCGTCAACGCTCTCTCGATGGCGAATCCTTCCGCACAGCAGTCTCGATGGTTGTCCTTCATCTCAGAGTTCGGTTGTGACATCGAGCACGTAGCAGGCGCCGACAATGTCGTGGCAGACGCTCTCTCTCGTCCTGTGTGCACTATTTCAATTGCGTTTGACAGTCAACTGGCTGATGCTCAAGCTGCTGATTCTACCCTCATACGGTTTATTCAATCAACCGATCTGCCCATCAAGCGTTTCGTTATCGACGGCAAGACGGTTTACTGTGATGCTTCCACTTCGCAACTTCGCCCGTACGTTCCCACGGAAATGCGGTTCAACATTTTCAAATCGGTGCACAACCTCGCCCATCTTGGTTCGCGCGCAACTCTCAGCAGCATCTTCCACAACTACATTTGGCCAAACATGAATCGTGACGTCAAGACATGGTGCCGTGAGTGTATCGAATGCCAACGGAGCAAAGTGGTACCACACACAAAGGCTACAGTCGGAACAATCCCAACAACTGGGCGTTTCCACACGGTGCACATTGACATTGTTGGTCCGTTGCCGTCTTCGAATGACAAGCGTTACTTGGTAACCATCATCGATCGATTTAATAGGTGGCCGAAGCAATTCCCATCTCCGACATTACTACTGAGTCAGTGGCAGAGGCGCTCATCTCCGGTTGGATAAGCAGATTCGGCGTTCCGCGTGTTCTGATATCCGATCGCGGCACGCAGTTCGAATCTGCGTTATGGTCATCCCTCATGGAGCAACTAGGAATTGAACGCCGTCGAACGACAGCATATCATCCAGCATGCAACGGCGCTGTTGAACGTTTTCATCGTACGCTCAAAAACGGATTGCGTGCTCATTGTTCTTCCGCTACATGGACAGCCTCACTTCCTCTCGTTTTGCTTGGAATTCGCACGAGCCTCAACGATAAAGGTTTTGCTCCATGTGAAATGGTGTTTGGATCCGGTATTGATTTGCCACACCATTATTTTACGCCAACGTCGACTAAAGAGTTAGCGTCAGGAACACGATTTCAAAATACGACTATTTTCGGCATCGCCGTCTTATGCTCCTGAGCGTCACCACAACAAACAATGTTACGTGCCGACGAACATTAAAATCGTTTGCACCAGGGGGCGAAAGGGGAACAAACTAAAAAACAAAAAAAAAAAAAAACAAAACAAAACAACAATAAAACGTACGATAGACGCAAAGACGCAACGACCACAACGGCTGCCGATGAAGAGAAGCCTGACGAAGGTCGAAATAAGACATAAAAAAAAAAAACAATAAAAAATCGAACAAGGGAAAAAACCCTGAAACTATCCTCTTAGGCACGGACACAATCAGAGGAGAAACCATGACTAAAAATTAAAGTACGCGGTATTGAAACTGCGCCGCACAGATTTTTTTTTTTTTTTTTTTTTTTTTTTTTATTTTTTTTTTTTATTACCTATTTGTTTTTTTTTTTTTTTTTTTTTTTTTTTTTTTTTTTACAGATACCCCACGGGTTGGTTCGCGAGAGACACGCGTATTGATCTGCAGAATAACGCAAATAGAAAAGAAGTGAGGGTGCGGATGAGGTGGCATCTTGACAATAGAAAGGCAGGTTAGCGGCGAGGCCCGACTCACCGTGACATTGCGAAACGATCATCACGATCTAGCCGACGGACCATGATACGCGGTTGAGAGTGTTAATGGAGCGCCGATCCGGGGCGTGAGCGCGGACGAACATGTTGTTGTGGTGACGCTCAGGAGCATTAAGACGGCGGAACCGGAAAATAGTCGATTTTGAAATCTGTCTGACGCTAACTTTTAGTCGACGTTGGCGTAAAATAATGGTGTGGGAAATCAATACCGGATCGAAACACCATTTCACATGGAGCAAAACCTTTATCGTTGAGGCTAGCGCGAATCAAGCAAAACGAGAGGAAGTGAGGCTGTCCATGTAGCGGAAGAACAATGAGACGCAATCCGTTTTTGAGCGACGATGAAAACGTCAACAGCGCCGTTGCATGCTGGATGAAGGCTGTCGTTCGACGGCGTCAATCCTAGTTGCTCCATGAGGGATGACCATAACGCAGATTCGAACTGCGTGCCGCGATCGGATATCAGGACACGCGGAACGCCGAATCTGCTTATCCAACCGGAGATGAGCGCCTCTGCCACTGACTCAGTAGTAATGTCGGAGATGGGAATTGCTTCGGGCCACCTAGTAAATCGATCGATAATGGTTACCAACTAACGCTTGTCATTCGAAGACGGCAACGGACCAACAATGTCAATGTGCACCGTGTGGAAACGTCCAGTTGTTGGGATTGTTCCGACTGTAGCCTTTGTGTGTCGTACCACTTTACTCCGTTTGCATTCGATACACTCTCGGCACCATGTCTTTACGTCACGATTCATGTTTGGCCAAATGTAGTTCTGGGAGATGCTGCTGAGAGTTGCGCGCGAACAAAGATAGGCGAGATTGTGCACCGATTTGAAAATGTTGAACCGCATATCCGTGGGAACGTACGGGCGAAGTTGCGGAGTGGAAGCATCACAGTAAACCGTCTTACTGTCGATAACGTACCGCTTGATGAGCAAATTGGTTGCTTGTATAAACCGTATGAGGGTAGAATCAGCGGCTTGAGCATCGGCCAGTTGACTGTCAAACGCAATTGAAATAGTGCACACAGGACGAGAGAGAGCGTCTGCCACGACATTGTGGGCGCCTGCTTCGTGCTCGATGTCACAACCGAACTCTGAGATGAAGGACAACCATCGAGACTGTTGTGCGGAAGGATTCGCCATCGAGAGAGCGTTGACGAGTGGCTTGTGGTCGGTGCGCACGGTCAAATCGGAGCCGAGAAGCCACGGAAAGTGCTTGAGGGTTTTGTAGATTGCCAGAAGCTCCCGGTCGAACGCGGATTTGCGGGATTCCATCGGTGTTAGCTTCTCCGAGTAGAATGCTAACGGCTCCGCGTTGCCATCGACCACTTGGTTGAGGACAGCGGCCACGGCGGCGCCGGACGCATCAGTAACCAGTTGAAGTCGACCTGCGGGGTTGGGGAACGAGAGCTTCACCGCGGCAGCAACGGCCGATTTGAGTGCATCGAATGCCTGGCGGCTGTCGTCCGACCAGGTTAAACTAAAGTTGCCTTTACCAGCTTTACCCCGTATCAGGTCGGTGAGAGGAGCGGCGATCCTTGAAAATCCCGGAATGAATCGGTGGTAGAAGCCGGCCATACCCAGGAAACCGCGCAGGAGCTTCGTTGTTTCCGGGCACGGATAGTCGAGGATGACCTTGACCTTAGACGGTATGGGCCGGACGCCGTTTGCATCGACCTCAACCCCGACGAAGTTGACTTTGGGGCTGAACAAAACGCACTTGTCCGGGCGAAGGCGGAGACCGTGGTTGTTGAGGCGGGTGAGGACCGTCTTGAGGTGCTGCAGATGCTCGTCGTTTGAGCGGCTGGCCACCAGGATGTCGTCCAGATAGACCTTGACAAACGGTAAATCACCCAGGACCGAGTCCATAAGCCGCTGGAAGGTTTGAGCGGCGTTGCGAAAACCGAAAAACATCCGCCTGAACAGGAACAGGCCGAACGGAGTTGTGACGGCCGTCTTAGGTTGGTCCTGAACCGCCACAGGAATCTGTGTATAGGCGCAGACGAGGTCCAGCTTCGAGAAGACAGTCGCCCCGTGAAAATCGCCGGAGAGGTCCGTGAGGTTGGGCATCGGATAACGATCGGGAACCGTTTGACGGTTGAGCTTTCGGTAGTCACCAGTCGGGCGGTAGGGAGTTTTGGGATCCGCCTTTGGGGCCATGTGTAAAGGTGACGCGTAAGGGGACTCACCACGATAAACGATGCCTTGCTGCTCCCACTCGGAGAAAACCCGCTTTGCGATCGCCAGCTTTTGTCCATCAAGGCGACGCGGGCGGTCGAAGCACGGCGGTCCCGTGGTAACGATGTGGTGTTCGATGCCGTGGAGAGCCGGCGAGAAGGCATCGATCGGCTCGAAGATGCTCGGGAATTTGCGGAGGAGCTGCTTGATCCTGGTTGTCTCAGCAGGTATGTCGACTCGAACGCCCGATGGTATCGATTCGGGCTTCGTGGTTGTCGCGCAACAGGCCGCAGGAGGTTTTGCGGCTGCTGCCGGGACCAGGCGGTTGTTGACGCAGTCGACCGCGAACCCGTAGTGCCGGAGGAAATCCCGGCCGAGGATCGGATGGGCGACGTTGGCGACGTAGAAAGTCCAGCTGAATTGCTGATCAAAGCCCGCGAGCCGGAAAGTTAAGTTGCACGTACCTTTGATCTCGACCGGCGTACCGTTGACTGCGGTGGCGTCGACCGGATGTTGGTGGAAGGTAGTGGTGTTCGGCGCTTGTAAGGGGTGCAGGAAGGAAAGCGAACTCCCGCTATCGGCAATGAAGCGCCCGACTGAAGTTGCATCGATGAACACAGCGTTGACAGCCCCACCGCTTGCTGGCACGGCGGTGGGGGCTACTCGTTTCCCGGACCGCTGGCGGGGCCGGACTCCGCGTTGAATGTGCATAATTGGGGCCCTTGGCATCGTTGTGCATTGGCCCCGAACTTCCCATGACACTGGCATACCCCCGGCGTTCGTTGACGTGATTGAGACCGTGGCCGGCGTCGTTGATCACCGTGGCGGCCACTGCGGTAGTTGCCGTTCGCTCGTTCTGGCGACCTCCGGTTGCTTGAGCCTCTGCGGTAGGACAGCCTGCGGACAGCTGCTGCCAGGTCGCTGATTTGCTGCTGGATCGAGGCCTGCCAGGGATCTGTCGTCGTCGGTGTTGAGCCTGAACGTGGAGCTCGATTGACCTGGCTAACAAACGCCGGATCGGCCATCTCCATCATGGTGTCGGCGATGCGAGCCAACTGCTCGAGGGAGACGTTGTCCATTGAAACCAGCGTCAGCCGGATTTGCTCGGGGAGGATCTCGAGGAAGCGCAGGCGGACGAGATCCTGACTATTCGGAGCCAGCTCAAGGAGTTCGCGGAGGGCGCTCGATGGTTTGCGCCCCTTGAGGTCCTTCTCGGCGAGGAGCTTGCGGAGCCGCCGGTTGTCGCTGTCGGCGTAGTAGTTGATCAGCGTCCGCTTGAGTTCGCCATAGCCCGCGTTGAGGTCGACCCCCGACTCGTGGACGAGCGCGTTGTCGATGACCCGAAGGACGTTTCGCTTCTTGAGGTCGTCGTCGATTGAACCGAGGATTTGTTCGACCTGGTTGAACCACGACTGCGGTGTCTTCGGGTTGAACTGTGGTAACTGATAGAATTGACCTGCGGTAGCGCTCGGCTGTGGTCGTTCGATTTGACTTGCTCCAGCGATGGTTTGAAACTGAACGATGGCCAGCTGGCTGTGTGCCAGTTGCAGGACATCAGGCCGAATGGCGTGAGCTCCGTGATCATATCGTCCCGCGTCGGTGGCATAACGAATGCCTTGTCACTTGATTTGAGGAGTTGTAGCATCCCGGCCAGCGTGTCCTTGGTTTGTTGCGACAGATTGACCGGCCCGGGATTGCGCTCAACGCCGCTGATGACCAGCAGGACCCGCAGGCAGGTTGCCTGTCGTCGACCGAGACCTTGACCCGAGCAACCAGGGAGATGAAAACCGATGAAACAGGGGAACCCCGGATTGACTGTACTTGTGACCAGCATTCTCGACCGTCGCCACTTACTTTGACCGGAGCCCTTGAGTCGACCATTTGACCCGGAAACAACAGCGACCGTTGACCAGGGGGCTTCGACTTGAGGGACCTGTGGTACTGCGACCGTGTCCAGGACCGTGGAGGTCCGGACCGTAGGAGACCTGAGAACCGCCAGTGCCAGCGCGAAAAGGACCGGCAGGACCCGAAGGAGGGAAGGCCGGCGTGCCCACGTCAGGTTCACCTTTGTAATTTGTTTATAATCACTTATCATCAATTATCAATGATCTTACTTTCAATCACCTTCAGTCAGGCTTCTCTTCAAACGGCACGCTGTTGTGGTCGTTGCGCCTTTGGGCGTCGATTGAGGAATCATCTATCGTCACGACGTACGGTAGTTGATCAAGTGAACAATGACTGACTAGTCGAGATCACGTACGCCTTATATAGTCTATTGTCTTTGCTAACATATATAAGTTGCATAG